>BLKR01003129.1:150000-159870 GCA_011170035.1 Teleogryllus occipitalis
CTCAGCACCATTCACTGCTCGGCCCACCCGGGAGAGCGCGTCTCCATCGATACGTAGCTCTCACAGCCTCCCACACGTTTCTAGATCCCACTGCCTTTCTTCAGAGCATCCGGTGCCGAGATACGCTTCAAACAAATACATTTCTTATCACTATAGACTTTACATTCATGAGTATTGGGTAGTACCCATCGGTTTCATATTTTTATTGATGTGTCATTGATGATAAAATACGAATTATTTATTCATTTTACATGAACAATACGGACGCCTCAACAATTAATCAAGGCATAAAGCAAAGACAGAAGTGTTCGCTACATCAATTGAAGAGGAACTATATATACGTAGGTCATACAATAATTAAAGAGACAAATTGGTCTGGAGAAAGAAAACCCTTGGTAGGACAAGTTTGGTAATTTTAAGACTAAGTTGACATCACTAGGATGAGCTCTGACCACCTGGAGGATCATCATTGTTGTGTTCATTACTTCAAAATTAAGTTGAAAGAGAATTACTTATTTCCACATTAGTTTAACAACGTTCTGTGATTCTTTTTTAACTTGCCAAAAGGTGAAAAACCAACTGGTGACTCTAGATTGACTAAAGTATGCGATGAAAGATTGTATGAACCGCGATAATTTTACAAGTGGGTAGAACATTTGAAAGCCTCGTTCTGGCCGCATCATCGAGAAGAAGAAAGTCAGTTGGTGTTTAGGGACGCGGTAGGGGCGTTTTTGTGATTCCCTCAAAGAACAGCGTACAATAAATAGCCAATCATACATGCTTTTGAACAGAGTGAAGCCAGCCATGAATGAGGAACGTCGTCGTTCTTAGAGATGTGTGAATCTCCAACGAAGACAAGCGCACGACCACACACTGCTCAACACACACATGAAACCATCGGCAAGGGGTTGGGAGGTACTGCCTCATCCTCCTTACAGCCCGTATTTAGCACCATCTGATTTCCATTTATTTGGTCCACGGAAGGAAGCATTACGTGGGAAGAAGTTGGGATAATGAGGATGTCAACATTTTTGGAAAAGTGATTCAAACACCAAAATAAAAAGCTATTTGCAGTGTGTATAAAAAAAGCTAGTAATTCACTGGAACAAGTGCATAAATGTTGGTGAGAATTATATTAAAAAGCAAGAAAAGTCCTGTTTTGCAAAAATAAACCTCCTTTCTTCAGACCAAGTTGTCTCTTCAATTATTGAATGCCCCTCGTATAAATAGAAGATAAAAACACCACTATCTCTGATAATCGATAATGTTTTGGTTTAAGAATACAAAATGAAAAGAAACCTACCACAAATAAACCTCAGAAATGTTAAAAAATCATGCAAAAATAGAAAAAAAGAAATTAAGCAAGAAATAATAGAAGTATTTCAAATCAATTTACGTTTGCGATAAGACAAGGCTTTCATTGCGAAAAATATTTGAAAATGTAATAGTCGATTTCTATGTTACTTGTGATGAGTGAAATTAATGTAATACAACATTCTATTAAACCAAGATTTTTACACAATAGTTTTTTTCATTTAAACGCCAAGAGAAACGCTTAATTTTACAATTTACAAATTTACAAAATTTTACAACACTGAGTATCTCTAACTTTCGTTATTTTTAAACAATAAAAATATAATTACATTATTGGCTATTTCCTTCGAGCACACTAGTAATAGTGATTTATCTGACCGCATTAAAAGGGTTGTTCAAAAACAAAATCTCTAAAAGCAAAATTCAAAATCTTACAGGCATGTGTGGAACTATTTGCTTGGAGGCGCTAAGAAGAACGAAGGAGCAACTGCGGAACACGGTCTGAGTTCACGAAAAAACTCTGAAATCTGGAAATCAATATGGATAAGAAAATTTAAATCACGTACTAATTGTCAATTTTTGGAATTACACGAGAGTCCCCTCTAAACAAAAAAATGAACTGTATATTTGTGTTGGCTAAGTGCCTGAACATAAATCAGGCAAATACACTCGGTCCGTAACCCTCTATGGAACCACCTGTGAATACATATTCGTGATGACTATGAAAATGAGACCGATAATTCTGACGAAAACTTCTGAGAGTTATGTTCAGCAATATATTTAGTTTTCCCTTACAAACCAACCAAACTACATATTAATTCACTCTTTCCCCAAAATTGCACAATGAACATTGTAAAAAACCCTCTTTGACGGGGGAAACGGTGATTATACATTAAAACAACATTACGTAAAAATAGATACAATATCCCCACCAATTTTTAGTAAGAATTTTCAGAAAAATAATTTTCTATTCGGCATGAATTATTAAAGTACAACATTGCAAGTAATATCTGATGAATATGTGCATACGGCCAACGGAAGAGTCTTATTCCTTTCAGTTTTCCCATTAACATTATGACGTCAGTAGGCCATGTTCGCTTTATCCTATGAAAATGATGGATAGACTGGCGTTCATGATTTATGGTGCAACATGTATGAGCAGTTTTTCAGTCAATGCAGATCATGATATTCACCTACTCTTTTATTAGCATATTTACATCATGAATCACTCTATTCATGACTATCATATCACATTGTTTTCTCCTAAAGTCTTGTTTGATGCTAAAGAGGCACTCAAATATCATATGCTAATGCCTACTACGAGTACAACGGTCTTCAAAGATGATTAATATATATCCGTAGAAACTTCCTGAAAACAAGAATTGTATGATATTTAGAAGGATATTTTTAAGTCAAAATGTATCCGTAACTGACTTGCGATAATCATTTTCTGTTTGCCCATAAAAACTTATTCATAGATAGACTTATATAATATATTATTGTATTATTATAACATATTATATAATATAGACACAGATAAACTCGCAGACTATAAGCCACGTACGTAGTGTCATGGACAAAAAATATTTGATTACTTTTTCAAATATATTTCTTTAATACGTTATTCTTCAGTGCAGACTTATTTTAAAACGGTGGTTTGAATAGATCTTACGTTGAATCATTCAGTGAGAATTAAAATTCAATCTGTTCGTATCTATTGTTTTAAATAATCTTGCTCAAACGTTCGAACAATCCAATAATTCAAAAACCGTATTCAAAAAATCAAATTCATGAATAAAAAGTACAAATTGAGTGATTATTAGTCATTGTTAATGTCAAAAGTTGATATTTCATTCAAAGCTTTGCATCAAAAGTATTCCAGCATTCACGCTTAATCTTTTAATTATATAATAAATTATTGTGAAAATATTTAGTTGTTAATTCTGAAAAGATTTGTAAAACACTACATTTTCTATAAAAGTGCTCTATGCAATATTCTCTCATCGTAGGTACCGAAAGGCAAATAATACGTATTTTTATGAAGTAATGCAAATGGATTGTCACGATGTGCAAATGTTTTATCTCACCGGGTGCCGAGCCCGAGACCTTCTGTTATCAAGGCAGACTCTTTTAAAGTTGGATAGAGCATCTGTCTAGATATCAGAAGGTCCCAAACTCGCATTCCTATCGGATTAAATTTTACACTTCGTGAAAATCCATTTGCATTTCCAGTGCTTGAGAAATCATTTTCAGCGTTGAAATGTTTCAGTGTTGTTATTATCGCCTTGGAATAGCGTTTCTTACAAAAACTCCCCACTGATCCAATTTTTTAACAACAAACTGTGTGGCATTCCCATTTCGTTCACCTTCACCCTTCATTAAAATTGTGTCGCCTGTTTTAAGAAATAAACAGAAGAAATAAAATTAAACCAGAAAACTTAGAAATTATTCTATCAATAACTCCCAAATATAACGGCTAGAGATGACAATTATTTGTTCATGCGCACGCTATCACAGTTTATACTTCGACTGATTGAACCGTCCAAAACTCGTTTGTTTTTAAACTAAGATGTATTAGTATATTATCATCGTAAAATTCCGTTAATGATCACAAAGAATAAGGAAATGAAAGGATCCACAAACAAACCCCAAATGACTTGCGCGATGCTGAATTGTGTGGTCTCTCTGTGGACTTGAAGAACATGAAAACTGAGGAGTGTTTTGTGTGAGCACACATCACGCTGGCGGTACGGCTGTAGCACAGTACTTGGTTTAGATAGAGGGTAGTGTGAAAAAAAAGGGGATTTCCTTCCTGTACGATCCCTTAACGTTACGTATGTACAGACCAGTGTGTAAACGCTGTACTTAAGTAGAGTCCACTCAGAATCTCGCTCGATGCTCCCTAATGCAGTTGTGTCGGTGTTAGCTGATTTATAAAACATTTTGTTTAAATTTATAAATGTAAATGAATTTTACTCTTAAGACGAACTTTCTCAGAATATTCATTTTATATTACGACCAAAAGACAGGTTTTGGTACACTGAGTGCAAGCACAATATTGTTATAAATTAACCGGACTGGGTCATAAGTCACTCGACAAAATTCTCAAATTTATTAACTTCATATATTCTTGAACTATAAAATTATTATTACAATTATTACGTGTTACATTACCTAAAGGAAGTTTACAAACTGACCTCCTTCGTTTTCAATACTCGTGACATTTTTTAAGCTCCAAAGCGCATTTTGCATTACTGATATTTAGGATGATAATGTTTCAAATAAAAAGTAATTATTCTTTTAAACGTTGTAGATTTCGAGTTTTGCGCCTTCGGAGACAAAGTGCGCCGATAGAGGATATCCGTTGAATACGCAAGGCATTCTACTGTACCTCACCTCCCGAAGCGTTCATTAAAATTATCGTCCAAGGAAGATGGTTCCATTATCGTCCCATATTCAGTGCTCACCGGGTTTCCATATCGTTTCGCAAACTGATCGCAGTTGTACAAATAAATGGTTCTTTTTCAGTTCAAAAAAACACCTAATACTAAGTTTAATTCACTAATGCCAACATAACTTTAAACCAAATTACTACCAGCGGTATTTTATTGTTTCTAACCACTCTAGACTCCTGAATAACTGTTGTCAAGAGACATACGGCTCACCTTTGGTGGAAGATGCACCCAAACGAGTGAAACCGTAATAGACGACTACGCCGTGGCAGGTTAAATCTATCAGTACGCATGCGCGAAGGAAGAGTCGCCCACCGTGCAACGAACTGTACTTGCGGGTAATACGGTTTTAATTTATTTTTATTTTGTATAGGTTTGACTTTACACAGTTCAGTTTATATAGAATTTCATTTACATTGTTGACTTATATCTTATTCTTATAAACTATAACTAAACTACAATTGACGGGGAAACTCACTGAGCACGTCTAAAAATTACTAAGATTTGCAAAAATTTTCAGAAAAGAATAGATATATCTGTTGTTTTTTTATTCTAGATGGGTTGTTATATTTTCCTAGATTAATGTGTCTATCCTGATTAATGAGGGGTAGGTTAGAAAATAAATTATTGGCGAGAAAGGCTATGTGATGTGCGATGGGATTTAGGTTACGTTCGTGTTGTAATTGCTTCCTGGAAATGAACCAGGGGGCTTGGGTGATAGTTCTTAGAGGGGAAGGCGGTCCTCGCTTTAACCAGCGCGATGCGTCGGGGCGGCACGGCAGGGCGTGCGGTCGCGCGGACGGCGCCGCGCTGGGCCTGGAGGTCCCTCCAATCAACTAATGCACCCAGGGCACGAGGCCACCGGCCGCACACCGGCAGCGCCCAGCCGCCTGACCCGGCGCCGCTTATTACACGCACTGGGGATAGGCGCCGCGCCGTTGCCCGCGAACCAGCTGAACGCTGACGCGCTCTCCGGCGTTTGGGATTCAGTAGCAGCGTGCCCGCCAGGGAATATAGAATGTTTCGGAATAAATTTACAAATAAAAGTATCCAAAGTTTTTTATGACAATCATTTATTTCAACAATTTCACGTTTCGTAACTCGTTTTGTTACATCATCAGGTGCTGAACTAATGGGACACAGAAACTGTTATTCTACCTATCAATTAGTGTAATTACTAGAATAGTTCACAAACACTATAATTGTCACAAAAGTATAAGTCTATTGAGATAATTTTAATAAATTCTCAATAATTAAATAAATTAATTATTTAATTTATATTAGTTTAATTAAACTAATACTAATAATTAAACTAATAATTAAATAATTTTAATAAAAATATCTCAATTGAGATAATTTTACTTAATTTTACTCAATAGACTTATACTTTTGTGACTATTGTAGTGTTTGTGAACTATTCTAGTAATTACACTAATCGATAGGTAGAATAACAGTTTCTGTGTCCCATTAGTTCAGCACCTGATGATATAACAAAACGAGTTACGAAACGTTGTGCAATTGTTGAAATAAATGATTGTCATAAAAAACTTTGGATACTTTTATTTGTAAACATATATTGACAATCAAGAAGAAATATTGATTTTCGGAATAAATGTTACAAACTTCTAGTGGGCGTGGGGATGTCGAAGATGAACACGTTTTGCCAATGAATGTGTGGTGAGAAATCTCATATATCGAAAATACACAAGTGAAATTGCCTATGATTATGAATGGAAGGTTGACGCGCCCGGAAGTACGAACAAATCAATCAATCAATGATTGGAAGGAACACCAGTTCGCGACGGGTTGTGTATCATTCAATGACTTGCCTCATCGTGTCCGATGTTCAATTCACGCCGTATCGGTGAAGAGTAACGTTCACGTAACTTTCTCTACCACAAGAAACATTTCGAGGATGGTGATATTCTTTCATTTATCTTTTCAAAATGTATACATGGAAAAGTTGTCGGAAAACTTTATACGTTTATGAAAACTGTTTTGAAAGAGATACGATGAAAAAAGAGTGAAGAAACTCAGACAATTTTAAGAATTATTATAACAATCTATATAATTTTTTCTGATACATACGAAGCAATGAATTGCAATGTTGGCGGCTTACCAAATCAGGGAAGCATATTTCACACTAATGTACCTTTAGTGTTATTTCTAAATTTTAATTAAAAATGCTTATTTACCTATCCAAATTCAAAACTAAAACTATCAAGAAGAAATAATTGCTATAAACGTACGTGTGTTCTAGGTAAAACCTTTCAATAAACAGCTTCTAATGATCTACATCAGCAACCACAGCCCGGCATTGCACGGTTCATAAACTCGCAGAATGTGCTCCCATAAAATTAATTATCAAGTATTACGAGTCAAAAATGAATCTTTATTTTGTTAAAGGCAATGATGTATCTCTTTTAAACATCGTTTTCTTCTTTGCTTATATGGCAAACAAAACGAATTAACGTGTTATTTGACTTTTAATGTAAAAATAAAGGCAAAAGGCATAAATCACCCTCCATCGCAAACTGTTTATCAATTTAAGAAGCGTGTCAGCATTTACGAAACACGACCAACAGAAATAAAGTTAAAACAGAATAAAAGTTGGCTGATATCGATGTATCAAAAAATCCGGCAACAAAATTTGCGACACTCGAACAAAAGTTAAGCAATAGCCCTCGAACCTCCACGAACTCCCACCAACGGACGCAGTCGCTCTCGAGAACTTCCGCCATATTTCACCCCGAGACTTAACGACTTGAGATCCTCCCCGCCCTTCTCTGCTTCGCCTAGACGCCGCCTGGCGCGCTACCACCGCCGCCACCACAGCCCCAGACGGTGCTGGCCGCGCCCTCGTCCACGTAAGAAGATTTTCGAGATTGTTTTTTAATTAACTCGAAATAAGGACATCCATTAATTAGTCTGGCGCCTCGAGAGGCAATTACCGACGTTGTGCGGCGCCGGGGGTTGGTGGGGACGGGGTGGGGGGGCGTGGCTGGCGAGGGCGGCGGGTCGATGGCGGCCACGTGATGCACCTGCGACGGATGCGCACCTGGGTGTCCCTGACGCCGCCGGGCGACGGGATTAGCATCCAAGAAGTTGCGACAGGTACGGTCGCCTCGGATGTCTAGGTACTGTTGCTGCAACGAAGTTAACCAAGAAACCGTAAACTAAGGCTTAAATACAGCGAAATCCATATTCAATATATCAAATTATTGGATATTTCGAGGAAAAAAAAGTTCTTGAATTCCGTAATCAAATAAAATGAATAAATCAATTCGACGGCAAAATTAATTTCTGAAGATCAATTTTACGAGTAATATTTTATTATTCCAACGAAACAAAAACTATATTCTAAAGATGTGGAATAACCGTTTTAAAGTTTACTCTCAAAACTTTTTCATTAGTAAACTGGAGCATTAAAAATACCACAAAACACAATAGTAGAAAACTTTCAGCCATCTATTGTCAAAACGGAATCGCTGTTCCTACTGAGTAAATATCCTCCTAGCAGCAGCCCGAGCACCCGCAGGAGCTCGAAATCCGCTTTCCAGGACACCTGCCTCCTCCCAATGCCCCTTCAATCCTCCAGCGCCGCGCGGTGCGGCACAGCGGGGTGAGGCGAAACTGCGTATAGCGGGACGGAGTTGAGTGGAGGGAGGTAGAGAAAGGTGGGGGAAAGAGAAGTGAGTGGAGTGGCCGGGGCAAAGCGAGGGGGAAGGTAGGGTGAGATGAGATGACGTAGGTGAGTTGATGTGGAGTATGGCGAAGGGTAATTGGGTGAGATAGGTGAAGTAATGTAGACGGTTGTAGGAGTGGGGTGGGGTGAGATGAGGCGAGATGGGGTGAGGAAGTGATGTTAGATGAGGTGAGCTGGGGTGGAGTGGGCTGAGTTGTGGTCAGATGATATGAATGTGGGGTGAGTCGATGTAGGGTGGTTTAGGTGGGTGTGAGGTGGGTTGCGGTGATGCGAGGTAAATTGCAATGATGTGAGGTGAATTGCAATGTGAGATGGGTTGCAATGATTTGAGGTGGGCTGCAATGATGTGAGGTGAGTTGCAAGGATGTGAGGTGGGTTGCAAGGATGTGAGGTGGGTTACAAGGATGTGAGGTGGAGTGATCTTAGGTGGGATGGATGTGGTGAGGTGAGGTGAGGTGATGTGGGGTGGGGTGGGGTCTGGGGAGGGGTGACGAGGTGATGTGAGATGTGGCGGGGAGTAGTGAAGTGGAACCGAGAGTGATGATTTCGGGAGAGGCGGGATGGGTGTGCGAAACCAGCGAGGTGACACGGGGTGAACGGCGGTGGTTGGCGGGGAGTGGCGGGTCCGTGTGGGGCGTCTTTGTTAACCTGCGTGAGGTGGAGGGGGACGGGAGGGGAGGGAGGAAGGTAAGCCGGGTGGTTGCGGCGAGACAGCGCGCGAGGGCTCATTTGAAATTTTGATGGGCTGCTGACGCGGGAGGTGTAATCCTCGACTACTGTTGCAGCTGCCCTCCGAGGAGGTTTGTTAGCGCGTCTAGGCTGGTGAGGTGGAGTGAAGAGTGATGGGATGGTAATGGAATAGGAGGAGGAAGAGAGTGTTGGGGTTGGTGGAGGGAGATGGCGGGTTGTGGGAGATGGCGGGTTGTGGGAAATGGCGGGTTGTGGGAAATGGCGGGTTGTGGGAAATGGCGGGTTGTGGGAGATATCGGGTTGTGGGAGATCGCGGGTTGTGGAAGTGAGGATGGTGGATGGAGGTTGAGGTTGGTGGTGGTGGTGGTAGTGGTGGTGGTGACGGCGTCGGTGGCGGAAGAGGAGGACAAAGAGGAAGAGGAAATGGGTTATCGTTAGAGGAGGTATATGAAGGGCGGTGAGATTGAAGGAAGAGGTAGCGCGGCGGTGGCAAGGTGGTGATAAAAGAGCTTTGGACCACCGGTAGGATCAGGTGTAGAAAAGCGAAGGGACTTGGTGATATGTGAAATATGAAACTTGCCGGAGTGAGGAGACAGGAGCAGGTGCCGAAGGTTTGGGATTGCAGAGATTCTGCAACGCAGAGAGGGAAAAGAGAGGCAACGCTTGCGGTGAAATAAACAGTGAAGATGCTAGGGAAGTCTGAGTGTC
>BLKR01003130.1:0-159827 GCA_011170035.1 Teleogryllus occipitalis
TCCATGTTGTCGCGGCAGGAAGTAATAAGAGCCAAAATTTATTGCTTATTTATGTTTGAAAATAGATTTTATTACATGGGAGTTTTTTTTGTTGTTTTTTTCTCCCTTGCAAAATTCAAATTTTATTGCTTATTTACCCTTGAAAATAGATTTTTTTTACATGGGAGTTTTTTTGTTTTTTTTTCTCCCTTTCAAAATTCAAAATTTATTGTTTGTTTATCCTTGAAAATAGATTTTATTACATGGGAGTTTTTTTCCTTCTTTTTCTCCCTTTCAAAAATTCAAAATTTAAGTAGTATATGACTTAGTGTAGGGATCACAGAATTTTGAAAATGTGCACACAATTCACTTTTCCCCATAGCACGTCATACGCAGTTTCTAACTGTTTTTTTTTGACGTAAAATTAAATAAATAAAATAAAAAAATAAATAAATGTGTCATATGGACAATTCAATTCTAAGATAAACTGAAATAACAAAGAAAAGATCACTATAATCACAAAACAAGTGTTACTCTCTAACTCATAATAAATACAAACGACTTTTTGTTCTATGTTATTTATTATCGTAAAAGTTTGTCATGCAAAAAAAAAGTTTACTATTCGCAGATATTGTGTTTTTCCGCACCACATGAAGAATACTTTACATGAATGATGCAATATTAACAGTCTGTATTTTGAAGGACGTCAGCAGGCACTATCGCTTCTGATTTCCAAACAACTTATATTTTCAATTGAAATGATGAGTCTATTGTTTACATCCGCAAATGTGTTAGTCTTAAAAGAGAATATTGATTTTGCTTTGTTGCACGAAATCATTATAGCTTCTATGTTAGCCCTTCGGCTTTGGAAAGGAAGATGAAAATATCCAAACACTACTTTTTTAGAAACCTGAGTTTTTATAAACATTCAATAATACAGTGAAACTATTTTCATTTAATCAATAGGGGTTTCAATCCTTTTACTATGATCTTATTCACGTCACAATAGAAAAGGGAGAGTTAAAGCGATATAAAAACAAGCAGGGAAAAGTTTTTGTAATTTAAAAATTTCTTATCCAAAATGTGATCAGTCGTTCATTAAAACAATCAGAACTACAAGTATTTGATATAATGGCGTTTACATTGTGATATGAAAGGTTATTAATTATACTAATTTGAATATTATTAAAAGTACATTTTTATTGTTTTGATTGTTGATTTTAGTCTGTAATGTTCCTGCTGTACAAAGAACCAGGCGCGACTTTGGTGAAAATGTGCTCTGTATGTACTACAACACGGAATTCAATGATTAACTTAATAAAAGACCGTGCATTTGGCATGCATTATCTTGTTTTAAGTTTGTTTTCTGTTGTTTGATGTCATTTACGCTCATATTGGCATACTTTTTTAGACTGTCTAATTGACATTTGCTTTGTGTTGGCCACACAACAGACGGTCTTTGTCCATAAACATACATTTTCTGTCAAATATGTCCCTTCAACTGGAGCAACAATTCCCCCTCAAAAAAGAAACTCGTCCATCATCATCACAATAGTTACCTCAATAAAATAAACTAAAAAAAATATCAACCTGAAATAAAATAACATATTTTCCCCACAAAACCTCTAACAAATTAACATTTCTTTTACAGCCTCAGTGAAATATAAATAAAATGAGCACCCTACCACCCAACCAATAAAAATCTAACAATAGCTCCACTCTACAATAAAAACAATTTCAATTCCCCCACTAGCGTCCTCCCTCAGTCTCCGGTAAATCCGGAGGAAAGGAAGAATCGGTTGTATAATATTCATTACAGGAGGAATTCGGGTTAATTATGATTAAGATGGCCTTCTCTTCCAATTGGATTGATATAATATTTTGTTTTCGGACGCTGTAGTCTTTAGTGCATGTAAGTGAAATTAGTATATAAGAGCAGCAAGCAGCAAGGATGGTGAAGGAAATATCGCGTGCAGTCCGTGGCTCGTTTGGTAGGGTACTACTCCGGCATTCATCTTATGTTCATCGGAGAAACACCCTTGATCAGAACAGCCGGCCGCTGGTATTTTCCTCCAGACATCGGCTATATTCGACATTCCTATCTAACTAATATCGAAAATCTCACATCGTAGAGACGTCGACCTTCTGATTGTTGATTGCAATGTACAAGTCGTTGCTATTAGCAACATAATGAAAGTTGTGACAGTACTGAACCAACTGCATTGCAGTCTCGCGTTTCAACGTAAGACTTTGAATATTGTAATATTGCATTATAGAATGATTTGCTGATGATCAGTGTTTTTTTCGAAACTCCATGACAATATTTTGTCCATGACCCAACTGTTTTCGGTGCTTCGGAGCGGTGAGAAATGCGGGCACCTCCCCTGCCTCAGCTCCGATTTCCCTCCAATTTCAGAAAGGCAGAAAGACGCACGCGGCGTGGAATAGTGACTTCATACGAAAATAGGTTTGCCATATTTGTTCTATCAAACAACCTGGAATTGAATGAAAATTATATTCTCTACTTTTTATTTCATGTTTATTTTCTTTTTAAATTCTGTATTGTATAAACATTTTTGCCTAGTGGCATGAATATGTTTCAATGGCGAATTTTCCCTTTGTTTTCGTTTTGTTTTGTGTTTTTAAATCATTCAGTTATTTATTAGTACTTAGCAATAATGTGAAATAAGCTAAGAAGCCTCTATGAGTTAACAATTCTCGCTTATTGGTGAACAGTGCTTTTAACGGAAAAGAACCTTTGTCTGTTAAACCTTCTAACCTGAATGTAGAATATTAATGCTGTTATATCACTCTTAAATAAACACGATTACAAAATCAAGATAATTTTGATTCAAAATATTTAATTTTACTCTCAATTGAAAATCCGAAATCTGATATATTATTTCATCTTAATAGGTCATTTCTTTGCTTGAAAGAGAAAATGGGAATTAATATAGCTACATTTGTGACAATAAATGTTAAGTAAGTGTCTCCCAAAGACTCTCATGGGCCAGATATCCAGTGACGTGCCGCTACTCTGGAGCGATTTGTACTACTCTTACTTTTAAGTCCCTCGCCAATTTCTCTGCTCACAGAGCCGAGCTCTATACTAGGGGTTTTCTAGCGTGGCGGCTGAGGGTAGATCTCCAAGATAGAATTCGGCACGACTTTTTGCGTCTTTCTTGTTCCTGCCGCATCATGTCGCATGATCGCGACCGCATCAAGCAGTGCTGCAGATCAAGCGACTCTAGAGGCAGGACTGAGAATGACTCAAAAAGTCTTGCCGGATCACATCTTGGAGATACTACCCTCAGCCGCCACGTTAGAATAACCCAAGTATAAAGTGAAGTCGTAGGCTTCCGCGGCCGGAGTCATGTGAATGATCTTGGCTGTCCGGGTGACGCCGCGTCGAAGGCTGTTGCCAACGTTTCGACCATCTTTTCGTGGTCAGACCAGCCCTGAGGGAGACCACGAAAAGATGGTCGAAAGGTTGGCAAGACAGCCTTCGACGCGGCGTCACCCGGACAGCCAAGATCAACCCAAATATAAGTTAGGGTTGGTCTTTCCCGCGACCTTGACATGCCTGGTCTAGGGGGACTCCGTAATGCACGAAGCCCCGTCGTATAACAACTAGGGCCCGGATTTTAATGACAAATCATACATTCTTTCTGAACCTTCGGGTGAATTTTAAAACAGTTTATGCACGAATCCAGGTATTGTCGATTAGAAAAACGTATTTTTAATGTGCATATAAAGTCATATTTACACAGTTTTTAGTAAAAGGTCATATTTTGGCCAAATTTTACCCAAAATGTATACATATGTCATATTTTTAAGGACACAAGAATAAAAGGCTTGAAAATGTGACAATATATCAGGTAATATTGTCACAAATAAACTAAAAAAAATTTAACACAAAAGATTATTTGAAACGTAAGTAAATTTGAGCGAAGTGAGTTGGGTCGAGCATGGGTCATGAGGCTGAAAAAGTGTACAACAAATGGCTCAGTGTTCAGCAAAATCCTGGATATTCTATAATAGTGAAAAATAAGCTATATAATTTCTGGGAATCCAGCAACATTTGAAGACAATAAACCAAAGCTGCCCTGCAGTGACATCGCCGCCTTCAAACACGCTCCCGTGACGTCATGTGGTGTGGAGAGGAGCTTTCCCAGTTACAAAACTATCCTCAGCAACAACCGTAGGTCTTTTAAGTTGGAAAACCTGAAAATACACCTTGTGATCCAATGCAACTCTCTAGAAACTAAAGACTGAGAGGAAATTAGAAAACATTAAACAAGAAGTACGCAGTAGTAAAGCAAGATATTTTGTTTGATGGGTTTTATTGTACTGTACTTGATTTGTTTTACAGGCACAAGCATTTTAAAAAATGCTAGTGAGTTCTAAAGACTGCAAACCGTATGTATCGTACTCCAAATCTATTCTTGAGTGAATTTTATATTTGTTATACCTCAAAAATCAACAGGTATTTTTTAAAAATAAACTTGTATAACGTCATATTTTAATTTTTAATGTCATATTTATATAGGTTTTAGGTCATAAATGCTTGCATATTTCGCTGATTTTTAGGTCATTAAAATCCGGGCCCTAATAATAACAGCGGCCGGTGCGTGGGTCTGCTGGTCACCGCGGGAGGCCACGTCAACGCCAAAAATGAGAAAGGGGTGACTCCTCTACTCTGGGCGCCTTTAAGGAACGAGGCGGCGGTGCGGGCGCTCCAGGCGGCCGGCTTCAGAAGGACCTCAGGGGATGGGATGGGTTTTGGGAGAGAAAGATACCGTTTGACATGGCAAAGAATTCCATCATACAAAATCTCGGTTAGAGGCGTTAAAGGAAGTTCATTGTTCCTTTAGACGCACAAGTTTGCTCGTACTTTAAAATAAATTAAATTTCATGCCCTGTAGTGGAAGGTATCTATATTGCGCTTGTAGAAGTAAAGTAAGAAAAATATAATAGTACTAAAATATGTAAATTGTTGGTAGATACGGATAGTTTCTTTATCTCAACTACGCTAAAAGAAGACCATTCTAAATTTATTTGTGTACCTAAACACCTTCCTTGTAGTGTAAATGCTCATTTGGTCCCTTAGGCTTTTTTGACGATTCTATCAACTAACGAGAATGTTAGCCAAAATTCAAAATTGTACACAAACTTATTTTAATAATATTACAATCATCCATTTAATAACAAACTTTTATACTTTGTAATGAGATTCATGTATTTGTTTTGTGTAAATTTAAACTTCGTGATTTATTTTACTGTACAATGTAAAAGCTAATAAACCGTTGTAGTCATGTGTCGATTCGCTTGTTTACAAAGTTGCTAGTACATATGTTTTCAAAATTCAAAAGAATTTGTCAGTGAACATTATCTTAACTCTAGCCAAACTCCCTAGTCCCCTTGCGGTAGAGGTACCGCCTGAATGCTTGACTCGAGGTCGGGTCACCACTGATGGCTATATTATCCGCCAACGCACCTACACCCCACCAATCTCCGATGTTGGAGAAGGTAGTATTTGCGCGGCGTCACAGTTGGAGAACCCTTAGGCTGTTGACTCTCTGAAGGTTGCTTGCGAAGGATGTGGGTATGGATCCTTGTGAATGAATGGCATCCGAGTGTGCTTTGTTTTAACAATACGAATTCATAATGATAACACTGGAACACAAAAAAGTCGGACCCAAAGACTTGACACATGTTTCTCTGTATATGTCGACGTGCGGAATTCGAATCTGAAGCCAGAATTGCACGACCACCCTCCAATTTTTTTATTGTGTAAATCGCCGAGAAATTGTATTTTTTGTTTTCGGGAGCTGTTGTCAGACTGAAAGACTTGACACACGTTTCTGTATATATGTTGACGTGTAGAATCTGAATCTGAAGTCAGAATTGCGCGACCGCCCTCCATTTTTTTTAAATTGTGAAAAACCACCGTGAAATTGTATTTTTGTTTTCGGGGCTTGTTGTGAGACTCAAAAATTTGACACATGTTTCTTTATGTAAGTCGACGCGCTGAATCCGAATCTGACACCAAAATTGCGTCGCCACCTTCCAATATTTTTTAAATCGTAAAAAAAACTTGTGAAATTATACATATTTTTGTTTTCAGGGAGGTTTGGTGTCTTCGCAATTCTGACTTCAGATTCGGATTCAGTATGTCGAAATACATAGAGAAATATATGTCAAGATTCTGGGGCTTACGACTTTTTTTGTGCCTGTGTAATTTTAAGCACGTGATTTCAGAGGGGTCGCCACTTCTTTTATTAAATTTTGAATGCTATTGAATTGATAAATTGCACATACATAAATAGATTACTCATAAATTACGTTAAGTAGAATTTTTCTACTTTAAGTTGCCATACATTATATATTCTCTCTTCTTTTCTTGACATTACTAATGTTCATAAAAGTTCTACAACTTTTGCTTTCTCGCTTTAAAATTTATTTTCTAAACACTCTTATTTTGACTCTATTCTCTTATTGACATTTTCTTGAGCCCTCGCTACGCTAGTTGCGAGAGGAGTGGGGAGTTTGGTTATTTTCACAAAAGGAATTTTATATCAAATTTATAGTGCGTTTTTTGATGGAAAATAGTTTCTATTACAAGGGAGCGAAAAGTTCTGGTTATCACATTTTGTCCACAATGTTCGTTGTTATCACTTATTCTTCATTCAACTAATGATGGCAAAGGAGTGGGGGTAGATATTCCGAAACTCTAGATTACGTGCGCGTATAATACTGTACAGTAACTGAAGTCACTGGTCCCGTTTCACTTACATTAAAAGTGAGCCCAAGAAGATTCGATTATAGTGAACCTGAACCTTGGCTATAGCGAACGTAGGGAATTATTCCTGGAAATAAATTGGATCTCGTGTGTTATTAGTTGAGTTGAAAGACCTTTGGAGAATGGAACGGTGTTCGAACAGTGCAAGAGGCATTGAAAGGTTTCCGCATTTATCGATATCGAAAGACCGCATTTCGATATTTAGAGTCAGAGGACAATAAAGAATCAAGTATGGAGAGAGCACGAACTTTGGAAAAGGACTTAGAGAATTTACTAATGAATGTACGAAGTAAACAATTGAAAATAATTGATTTTTAAGAACGAATAAAGATACTGAAATTTTCAGTTCGTCTTGTTAATGAATTTTGCTGTACATAATAAAATCAATAATTGTGGTGAAATTCTATTTAATTTTGACATCATCGGATATAGTGAACCTCTTGATATAGTGAACCAAAACTGTTACTTCACAGAAGTTCACTAGAACAGGAGTCGACTGTACTTGCAATTTCAGCACGTTGCAAACCAGCTGCCTAGAGATGAGAGCGGCGTCGGTTCCCGAGCGTGAGTGGCGCGAGAAGCAGCCGGACCGGGGTGTACCTGGGGAATTGGGCGCGCCGACTGAGGCGGGGGGGGGGCAGGGCAACGGCAGCGTGGCGTCGCTTTCGTAATCGGCTGAAGGCCGCGGTTCCACGCTCGTCGTGACAGCGATTTTATACTAGGGTTTTTCTAACGTGGCGGCTGAGGATAGTTTCTCCAAGATGGAATTCGGAACAGTTTTTTGAGTCATTCTCAGTCCTGCCGCTAGAGTTACTTGATCTGTAGCACTGCTTGATGCGGTCGCGATCATGCGACATCTTGCGGCAGGACCGAGAATGACTCAAAAAGTCGTGCCGAATTCCATCTTGGAGATACTACCCTCAGCTGCCACGTAAGAAACTTTTACTGCAAAAATTTGTAAATTCGCTTCTGTACGTCCGTTTAGTCAATTAGGGTCAGTCTTACGGACAATCTGCACCTGATCACGGCCCGTTCTCAGTATTGACAGGCTGTCTTAAGCATTTTTCACTAGAAAGCGCTGCAAAAACCACCTTAACGAAAAATTCAAATACCGTGTGTTTCGGCAGATAAGGCAATAGATGAATCACAACAGAAAGAACCCAAAAATACGAGGTGGTCTGATAGGGCACGTACAAAAAAATAAAATTCTCACATCCATCAGCTACGGCAAGTAGTTCCTTAAGTATATCTTCACTTTCGTTGTTTAGTCCAGAGGAGCTCGTCACATGGGTCCCATTCTGCACTTGCGAGTTCGTCATGTTCGCACGTGCGAGTCCCATAACAAATCGTCCTCAGTGGCATCCATAGCACCGACAATTCCACCCTCTTTGAAGGCTGTGCCCACTGTTTCCACCTTCACTTTTTACCATGATCACGAAATTACAGCCCTTCAAGTGAAGCAGCCCGGGTAGCTCCACCTTTCGTATACGAGTTTTGTTCATTCGCCATCCAGTCCACTGCTCATTTTTTTTCTATGGCTTTTATCCAGCCAACAGCCGGTTACCCTTTACGTCCCGATGGGACGCATATTCGACCATACACTAGACCAACACACTTGCGGGGTCCTCTCATCTGGGGTCAGCAGAACGCGAGGCCCTCCGCGACAACACACACACAAAGTCAAGGGACAAACAACCATGCCCAAGGCGGGACTCAAACCCGCGACCCTTCGGACCGAAGCGCTGAGTCGGTACTCACTCTTAGCTACCTCGGCCATCCAGGTCGGCCACTGCTCATTTATGTGGTCATTGAATAGGTTATTCAAGGAGACGTCTAAAGGTTGTAGAACCTCGTTAGTGGTATTTCATGCGATTTCGTGAACCGGAGCGTGTTTCTACAAGAAAAAACGTTACTATGCGGAAGGAGACTAATTCTTTATCGTAATACAAGTAGTATAACAACGTCCGAATCCCCAAATCAGTGTAAAGTTTGCCTGAAGCCAGTGCTGCTAGATGTTCTGCAACGCTGCCAGTTGCAAAGAAATGATCGCAGATCGACACTGAATGCATAGGCCGTTGGTAGTTCGGGTGTCGATACGATAATACTATACAACCTTATACCTCGTCTTACCTGAAGGTCAATTATCTGCAGAAAGTACGGCACTTACTTCATATTAGATAGGCGTAGAAATTAAAAAATACAAAAAATATTATTAATTATATATGAAAATATTTGTATTTTACACTAAACAACTATATTTTTATATAAAAATACGTAAAACAAAAATTTACATAATAATGTACCCTCGCCCAAAGAACAAATGTCGTGTGAAATTCTCTTCCCACCCGTGCAAACTAACGGGGACATCCTTCGATTTGGAGGAGAAGCGAGTTGACTAATCGCTGGCAGTTAGAACTATAAAGTCAATGTGACTGGCGACATTAATTAATTTCTTTCGCGAAAGCAAGGACATTCTAAGAAAGGAATTAGATATAGTTATATAGTAGCGGGGAGTTGTGGTTCTAATATCCACATTTTCGGTTGCATATATAATGTTGGATATACTAAATACGTAAGGTTGCCAGGTCTGCTTTCAAAAAATAGCGGACAAGAGGGGGGTAAGTAGTTAAAAGGTTTTTAAAAAAATTAAATTAAATTATATATTTTCTTACAAATTTCCTATCCTTATTATCTTTGACTGTACAACTTCAGATTACGTACCATTTCATCATAAAGCTTTTGAATAAAAATGTCCACTACTTTATGAAAAATCAAATAGGGAACATAATGCGAGAAAAACGGACTATCCGCTCAAATAGTGGAGACCTGGCAACCATAGTAAGTAAGATGTACTTTTAGGAAAGAAAATGCGAACAACTTTCTTCGTCAATGCCTCAGCGCTGCTGAAAATAGTATCTATCAGACGACCGTGCTACTGGCAGTAGACAATTCTTCTTGTCATTATGGCACTGACGAAATATTTTTGGAGGAAGAATTTATTCGCCATCGTCTATTGAGATCAAGATTTGTGTTCAATACAATTGAACTTGCCTGGTCATCTTTTAAATCTGTCGCTAAGAATGATCTGTTCATGCAGTTTGCCAAATATATTAACTGGTGAAGAGAGGACAAATATATTTCAAACTGAATTTCGGTACCGCGAGTTAGAAAAGGTAACAAATAACCATATCAATAACTGGGCGAAGTTCAATGCTCAAAGTCAAAGATCCTTTCCAGATGCTTTAAATTTAATTGATATGATTGTGTAAATAATTTAAGCCACGTTGCTATTTCTCCTTTTCATACGTTTCAATAAAACGTATCCCCAATTCACATTCCTTTGTTGTTTTTTATGTAATAGCCTTTTTTCTTCATTTTAATGCTGTGGATTGAAAATGAAGGAGTTGAACGTTCATTCTCCATTTGACGGTGATTCGTTTCCATATGAGCGTGTTTTTGTCACGATTTGAGTATGTTTGGTCTCAATATGAATGAGTTTGTTCCCAATTTGAAAGTATTTGTTCCCAATTTGAAAGTTCTTCTTCTCAACTTGAATGTGTTTGGTCTCAATTTGAACTTGAAAAGGTGTATCATCTTCCGATATAGAGATATTTGTTTCTATTTTATATTTTTTTATAAGAACTTAGCATCTCAAAATCACCCCCATTTTTTGCACTCATTGCATTGGCTCTCAGCACGCAAGTATTTTGAAAAGACAGTTTTGCAACGTATCCCCCAATTGTTCGCTGCTGAGGGCGGGGAGATATCACGGCCTCGGTAGAGCCTCGAGACGATAAAAGGTGCCTCGAAACGAAATGATTGTCTTTACCATTTCTTCGAAAAAAAAAAAAGATGTAGCGTTTATTGGCGGTATTGTGAGTTCATAGTAGTAAATTTCTATCTTACAGAAACATGGTAAAACATTGTAACATACGAACTATAGCTGTTGTTATTTTAATTCATTTAACTCTTATTAGCATATAAACAAATTCTCTGGCAAATTTATTAAAACCGAGACAAGCAGTTTTATGGAGAATATGAATAGAAGCCACATTATTTATTTTTATCTTCTCTTTCAATAGTACGACTTGCATTGCTTTATATTTATCGGCTAGCAAGGTAACTGTTTATAAATATATTATAATGCAAAGCTCATTACGTCGAAACGGTGGCTCATAGAGCAATAGTGCTAATGATATTTTCTCTCATGGGCAAGTTGAGTTATCGAAGGGTTCAGTATTCTAGAATTTTTCAATGACGCTGGTATGTGGAATTTCAATAGGAAAATTAAATGACGGTTCATTTACTGATAAATGTGAAAAAAATAATTCCCAATAAAACTAACCGCTTGCCATAAAAAGTATTGTCATTGAATGAAGGCTGCCTAAATCATGAATCGTTTTTCACTCTAGAACGCACCTTTCGAACTCGTGCAAAAACATAGCAAAATTTCAGAAAAAATAAACTTTGGTGCTAGGTCAGCGTTAAGGAATATTTTTTAATTGAGTTTTTACATATAATCTAAAAAAAATCGCGTGAGACGGAATAGCGATTTAACAATATTCTGGTAATAATTTCAAATTATTTATCCCCGATATAGAGGTAACCCTGTAGGGTTGTAATATATTGTTATATATTATTAATACAAGAAAAATAAAAACAACTTAAAATAATTTCAAAGAAGTTTAGAAGTAATTTTTGTAATTATGTTAATTTTAGTGACTGCATTTTCCGTTGAAATCATTCAGTAATAGGTTAGTGGCCTCAAATTCATTACCTTGCCAACATTCAACCCTGAGGGTTATTGATTGAATGCTGAGGCAGCGGATGATTTTCCTGTCCAACGTTTAATTGTGAATGTATTTTGGACATTATATATTACACCCATGACAAATGAATATTTTCTATCAAGAGGACAAATTTCAATAAATGAACGTGAATGTAATCTAATAATTAAAATACTTATACCATTTAAACATTTTAAATATAAAAACCATTAAAATCATCCATCTTCGGGCTCTTATAACATCAGTTAGATAAATGTAAATTTTTAATATATTGGTGAAATACTAAAATACACATGACGTCTATTAATTCATATCCCCAAGAGAGATTTGAAATTTTAAAAATGTTGTTAGACCAATAAAATGAAAGAAACTACGTGTGAGAGATTAGGTTGAACAATTAAAAATAATATGCTTCTTGTGTCATACAATGTCACTTTGTCTAATTTAAAAAAAAATTTAATTCCTCATTTTGTAAATAGTTTGATTAATACATCCATCTTTCTATTTTCCTTTGCTTATCATTCTGTTTAAAGCCGGTAATATTACGTCCAGGATATTTAAAGTTTGTCACAAGTTCTATAGTGCAGTTTTCAATTATTTTTTAGAGCAAATCATTTCTTTTCCTCTAGTTGACATCATATTGTTTTTTTAAATTACGAATGTAAGAAGAGAAAGTATTGTGAATGTGTGCCGGAAAAACAGCGAATTTTCAGCAGAAAAACTCATTGCCGAGCCCTGAAACCGAAAAGGGGAATAATCCATTTGTTAAAAATATTTTTTAAAAAATACTCCAACACGTGGTGTACCCAGAATACAGGTTTTGTGGGTCCTTGACACCAAAAAATCGATTGACGGTGAAACGTCTGTCTGTCCGTCTTTGATCAACGCTATCGCCTAAACCGTTCAGCCGATTTTCCCCAAACTTGACATTCCCCCATCCATCCCCCAACGAACTCGAGGCTTTGAGAGTTTGAAACGGGTATTTTCTTTTTTGGGGCCTTCGACAACAACATGTTGAGTTTTGGCAGAGAAAGCAATTGCCCTTGCATATTCCCTCCACTTGGCAGTACCTGAATCCAAGGCAGAAACTTAAATCTCTTTCCGTGAAATAATCTACTCCGCGTGGCACAGCACAAAATATCAAAATCATGTTTAAGATCCGGTTAGTCAGAATGAGACAAAAACTTTCTATACACGAAGACTAAAGTTAATAGTTGTCAAATAGTTATTTATGACACGAGTATCGTAAAACATCTTATTACAATAAGAAATTGTAGAATTATCAGTCAAGGCTGTTACGCGGAAATTCATAACCAATCGAATATTGTAATATGATGTTACCATTTGAATAATTTAATTAATTATTGAGCATTTTTTAAAAATTAGCTCAGCCTTTGCACAGTTGACACGCAATTGACTGAAAGTAAGGAATCGAACATATTTCAATGAAATAATTGTAATAATGAGAATAATGATAAAAATTTACATGACTCATCACTTGCAATACCTGATTTTCATCTTTCAAAAAAAAATTTGTGACGCTTTATTCACCCTTCCTCGTCGCATGTTAATAACGTAGAAGGAGTTAGTACCCGCTGAGTATCTTACCCTCAAAACTTTAAAAAGTATCCAATACCTGTAAAACTGAAGATCAGAAAATGAATAAGCACATATTAGTATTCCATTACTAATGTATTAATTTTCTTGGAATGTTCGAAAATATGAATTAATATCTAAATTAGTTATCGATTTCTAGAACAACGCAAATGTGAATATGACGTGTTGATTAACTATTTGGTACACCTGATGTGTTGGGTTCTATCAGTTGCAGAACACACATTAATATGTTCATTAGTCACAATATCATTTTTTAAATGTATTACGTAGCGAAAACGAAATTATTCAGCAACAAACAATGATATATGATTATAGCAATGTTATTCTTCTCGTTTGGTTGATTTACTATTCTTGTGTTGTATAGCTTAACACAATGCACTATAAAAGGAGAAATTTCTCATAAAAGTGATTCTAGGCATTTTTTGTAACGTCTTACAGGAATGATAGAGGCAAAACTTTATAAGTAACGATTAATGTGAAAAAATAAATTCTTAGTTGAACTACAATTCGTTCGGTCATATGTATTTTATACATTATAAAAATTGAGCATATGAAATCATATGAAAAATAAAGGCACATGAGTTAAGAAGGGCAGAATGTGACTGTGTTACCTCGCAATTACTTATAGCAAAATCGATGTGAAGCACTGAGCCGCGTTTCGCAGTAGTTCCAGTAGGCATCCACAGATGGCAGCACAGTGCAGAGCAGTATGTCTTCTGCTTTCCACCACTCGGAAAATGAAGCAAGATCACACAGGTTTGAGTACATAACAGATACTACAGGTTTTCAACAAGATATATTTTTTAAACAAGTTCTTTAATTATAAATTCACATTTTGATTGATAAAATACATGTATCTTATCTTCAATAAATTTGTGAGATTATTTAGTCCACAAATTATGTCTTTTTTAGTACGCCACTTTCTTCATGTAGTTTTCCAGTACACTGATTGAAAGTAACAACTAGAACACCGATACTTTCCATGGATACCTTGTCTGTATCTTAATAAAACGAAAGCTTGTTAATGATCTGGAAAACTTCTCTGGCAGATTAATAACTAACACTGCTTTCGTGGTTTTACAAAAAGTGCTGTCATTTTGTGCTTCTGTATGTGTTCCAGTTCTGTACTGAAAGATGAGAAATATGTACAACACAATTAAAACACTGTTTCTTACATCACTAATTTCACGTCCTCTTCGTTTCAGAAAGTTCTAGTGAAATGAATTATATTGTTTCAACAGTTTTGTGGAGACCACAACCCTCCATATCCATGGTGGAACTTATTTAACAAATCTAGGAGAAATATTTTGTTGAATAACTGCTCTCCTTGTATTTAACTGTCTCTCTTTAAAATTATTCTCCCTACTATCAAGATCACACCACTTTGTGTAAACCATTCTTGGATATGTCGACATTTTATCAATGTATCCAGTTCCATATCCACCTTAGCAATCCGTTTCGCATGAAACAGGAAAAACACACCATACAATTTTGCAGTACGGTTTTAAGACATGCTTGATAAGCAGAAAACTTTACTCCAAAAAGATGTGAAAGTGGTAGACACCTTGTTTCTTTACCATCTGAACATCGAAGTATGGGAATGAAACTTTCACAAAAACTACAAGAGGTGAACCATTTCTTTTTGTCGACAATTTGGGTGTTCATCAGGCAACCTTACAACTTCTTAATATTATAAGTTCAAGGTAAAAGTGTTAAATCACATTCAGAAACACAAATAGGTTTCACCAATGCTTCGGGATATGGGCGTTGGAGGCCACTGACAAATCATGACCAGAAAATTCGCCAATACTGTTTCTAGGACAAGATTAGAGGCAAGTACAGCGATCTCTAACTACTTAGTGACACCAAATTTTAACAATATAAATTATAATATTATTAAAACATTGAATTACTTTCCTTGACCTCTTTAGTAAACTGTTTAACCAATTTAAGTTGAGTAGTTCAAAGTCAAATTTACTTCGGAATAATGATAATTGATAGTACTTTAAGATACGTGATGCGTTAATACACGTGCCTGTGTTGGATTAATGTAAAAGTTATTTCATATTTACATTTTTGTGGAGATAATTTCAAATCGATTCATTTCTTTATCATATTCAATTAGCCAAGAGAATCGAATATAGAAATTGTCAGTTGAAAAAGTTGGTAACAATGTTCACTACTTCTAGTTCTTACTGCAGCTGAGGTACTTAAATTTCGGAAAAAGAGATCGCAATACTTAGCCTTACACCGGAGGAATACTTTTTATATCCATAAGAAAGTACTGCAATGTCCTCAAGATGTTACAAAAAAGTTTGAGTTCAGTAAGTACACTCGTACTCAATACATCAATACTTGTAATAGTTGCGACAGTTTCTTTTTCCATCAGAATATCCGTAAGAGAAGACACTTCATTTTAACAAAGGAGAGTCCTCTTCAAAGATTGTTCTTGTAGACATATCTAAAGACCTTTTAAGTTAGGGAGGGTTGCAAAGAGAAGTTACAAAGGCTCATTGGAATTCTTGCACCACGAGGGACCCTAAATCTTTTTTTCTATGACTCAAAGAGTGTATATAGTATAGAACGTCGTTAAACAAGAATTTTCTCACGTACGTTCACCACATAATACTTTTGTCCTTTCACTTATAACGTCACTGATTTCTTGAACACATCATTCAAAATCCAAACCCATTTAATTCATTCAAATAATATGATAATCACTCACACACTGGTAATAAATACGACCTGGGTTTCAATATTTACAATTTAAATGATCTCCCCCAGTAACTATGCTCATAATTTTTCAGAAAAAATCCCCCACTTGAACACTAATTGTTATAACAACACTGGGGAAGCAAACATCTGCAAATATCTTCATAAACATTCCACTTACAATGTGGTTTCGGGCAAGTAAAATGTACTTGCTGCAAATCATGAATTGACTGCTTGAGAACCTCATTGAAATTTACTTTACCAGTCGACGTCATCATGGAGATAAACATTTCGTTTCTTTCACTGACCAGCAGCACCCTTTCCGAAAAATAACCTATCTCAGGGTTCCATACGAAAAATACCGATGTTTACCGTACTCTTCCCAAATAAATTTCATTTACCACCGATTATCACAACGGAGACACGAACTACATGGTTACAGAGAAACAATTAAACATTTTCCCGTTAAGGATACAAAAATATATCAATGCAACATAGAAACCCTGGTATCCTCATTGTTATTTGACAACCTCTGCTCGGAACAGTTTCCCTCGCCAACAGAATTCACGTCCTCATCAAAACCTTTCCTCGCCTTTCGTCCTCGCTGGCAATAAGGGATGAACTATTCAGGTCAGGAAATTTCATTTGCTTAGCTCAACATACAGGTATTATTATGTACACAGTTCTGCCTATAAACTTGCAGTTAGAATAATGTGTTTTTTGCACGGAAAGAAAGTCATAGGATTCGTCTTGCTTCAGAGTTCCCATCTTAAAACTCACACTCGATTCGCATTTACGGACGGATTGACGTCCGCAAACAGAAGTAGTAGTAGCAGCAGTAGTAGAAGACCTAGGGGGGTCGACAGAGAGATAGTAGCGACGACATCGCGGTACGGCGGCGGTGGCGGCGGCGGCAGCTGAGCGGCAGCGGCGGCGGAGACACCGGCGGCGACGGTGGCGCGGCGGGTGGCAGGCCGCGCCATTATCTCTCGCACATGCGCGCGTCGAGCAGCGCCGCGTCGTTGAGCTGCGCGTTCTCCAAGAGCGCCGAGTACAGCAGGCACAAGAAGATGAGCATCACCACGTTGAGGGAGCTGTTGGACAGGCCCGCCGAGCCGGTCTGCATGGCGGCGGGTCGCTCTCCTGTGGACAGATTGCCACCAAGTGTTAAAGCATACTCCCGTGCTAGAGGGAGAATCGACAAAAAAATCTCTGCGCATGCGCTAAAATTTGCAGGCAGTTGTGCCCCTTTCGTATTCATCAGCTGCCGCCAAGCAAATGCCTCTCCGTCGCTCAACATCATATGACAAGATATACAGGGGTCTCAGAATAAATATCATACACTTCTAGGTTTGTGATTGATTGATTGATTTTTCGTGTTTCCGGGCGCGTCAACTGCTATGGTCATTAGTCCCGTTAGTGTAGTGCATGTTTTTCTCGGAAGATGGCGGTGATCTTCCCCCGCCGGATGGCGAGATCCGGCGCCGACCTACCGTCGGCTAGTGGGGTTTCCCCCTAACCAGGACTCTCCCACCAGCGGGGCACCGCCCCAGTAGGGACAAGCTCTAAGCTCCCGACCGATCTCCCGGGATATGTAGTAGTGTAGTGCATGTTAGTGTAAGTGTGTGTGTAAGGGGACAGGATAGGACAAGGAAGAGGAAGGACAGATCGCGCGCGGTCCGTGGCCCGTTTGGTAGGGTACTGCTCCGGCATTCGCCTGGTGTTGATCGGAGTAACTACGGAAAACTACCGATCAGAGCAGCCAGCCGCTAGAATTCTCCTCCAGACAGTGACTGAATTCGACATAGCTGAAAAGCTAGTGTCGAAAACCCTGCCACCGTGGGGAGTGGGAACCTAGGACCTCCCGGTCAGAGGCGCTGCAGTGACATCAGTTGATGCACTGAGCTACCGCTCCCGGTGATTGATTGATTGATTGTTTGATTAGTGTTTCCGGGCGCGTCAACTTCTAAGGTCATTAGTTCCGAATGTGAAGTACATGTTTTATCAGGCGGTGGCGGCGATCTTCACGAGCTGTATGGCGTTATCCGGTGTCGACATACACATCCTAACCAGGTACCTCCAATCAGTGCGGCCTCACCCCAGCCGTGACATGCTGCAAGTTCCCCATTGGTCTCTTGACAAGTGTGGTAGTGTTGTGCATATGAGCATAAGTGTGTGTAAGTAGGGGATGAGGATAGGACAAGGAAGAGGAAGGAAACATCGCGCTCGGTCCGTGGCACGTTGTTAGGGTACTACACCGACATTCGCCTAGAGTTGATCTGAGAAGTCATGGAAAACTACTGATCCCAGCAGCCGGCCGCAAGAATTCTTCTGCAGACAGCGGTTGAATCCAATCTAGCTATGAAGCTAGTATCAAAATCCTCCACTACTGTCATCATCCTGGTGTCAAAATCCTGTCAGATGCAAATAGATGCCCTGAGATATCTCCGCTAGTTCGTCGTGCAACATCATAAGGTGTTCAGGTGTCTGAGAATAAATATTGCACACTTCGAGGGTAAGTAGGGGTGACACAGTTTATAACTTTTTGTCAACAAACCTGAAATAGAAAATTTCTTACAGTGAAGCTACATGTGTGACATTTGCCTTTGGTAAGCAACTCATCGTGCATCTGTGTTCGGCAGGACACTTCTCACACAGTCAGGGGATTCGTGTACTTGCCGATCACCAATGCATGAGATGTTGCCTCTCAACCTGGGACAAATGTCATATTTTCACCTTCTTTATATGAAATTTCTAAATACATGATAATTTGTGAAAATTGACCCATTCAGGCCCTAGAAGTGAGTAATATTTATTCTGAGACAGTAGTTGCGTTTTGAAGAGGGGAGGTCTCTTGATCAACCAGAGCTAGTGAACTCGCACACTATTCGCTCTTTGTGAACTTTTGAAAAAATGTAGTCTTCTGAGCAGACTCCCCATGAGAAATGTTATCTACTTGGCAGTAGATATCGGAAACAGTATCAGCTAGAACTAGAGATTATAGTGAACTAGCTTTTTGCGCACAAAACTTGTCTTTAGATATTTACGCTCTAATATTTTTTACTTTCTCGCTACGGAGTAGTGCGTAATGCTGCGCGAAGAAACGACGAATTTTCAGCAGAAAAAATCTTCTTTCAAGGCTGTAATAATGAAAGAATGGATAAATCCAGTTGCTAAATTTAGAAAAAAATCCTCTAACATGCGGTGTAACCAGAATCCATGTTTTGTGGGTCCTTTATACCGATATGTATCACGGTCGTTAAAAACTCTGATTTTTCGAAAATTGCAAAAATTCAACATTTTTGGCGTTTTCTTCAACTAAAATATTAAAGCACAGATTTTTCCCTTAATGAAATCTGTTCCTTAAAGATAGATTTTGAAATAAGGCATGTTTAATTTTTCAAAAATTAGAGTACTTTGTGAATATTTTTATAAACTGCCATATCTAATAGATTATGATCTGAAAAACATTCATCGACAAACCAACTACAATAGAGATTTAATTATAATAGAGATTTTATTTTATTATCCTGTTGATAAAATAATTCCCATGCAATTCACCTCCCGTACTTAGCAACTAAACGTGGGCATAATGAATCTACATTTATGTCCAAACAATGTAAATGGCTCTATGATCATTTTTTTAATGAATCAGGGAAACTGTACGAAAAATATCAAGGAAATGATTGAAATAGGTCAAGAATGAGCGAACGAATATTGACGTCAAACAAAAGAGACGCGGAAAG
This sequence comes from Teleogryllus occipitalis, assembly GCA_011170035.1. NCBI lineage: Eukaryota > Metazoa > Arthropoda > Insecta > Orthoptera > Gryllidae > Teleogryllus > Teleogryllus occipitalis. Next base: position 19,644 of record BLKR01003130.1, read on the forward strand.
CATTCTGAAATAATTTTAACACTTTCATTGAGACAGGCACCGCAACAAACGTGGCTGCAAGCTTCAAAAGTCCGCAGCAAATTTAGGGATTCCATCGCACGGAAAGAGCGCATCCTGAGCCGCCTCTGTGCACTCTAGGTTGGTTTAATCCGCAGAGCAGGAGAGAGACGGAATGCCTTTGGGAAGTCCTCCAAGTGTCTGTGTACTTTATCTCACTTTGCAGGGAGTAACAGAGCCCAGATGAATTCATTTCCCAGGATTTGGCTGTTGACTTGGGCGTCCAAACGACTGTTTGTGGCAATCCTCGCGAAAATCGAGTTCGTGCACAAACACGTCTACTAGCGCCGAGAACTCACGCTTGAAACACCTTTGATTAGTTTTATGAAGTAATACTACAAAAAGATAGTGGATTGCACTTCTCACGTCTTTCGTGGTAGTGCAATCGATAACTCATTTTGCGTTGAAAAAGGTGGGATAGAATATTCTATTTTTTATATTGTTTATAATGTTATTAGTAAAAAATCCTAATATTTCAACATCGAAATACTTCGGGAAAAGTTTTGATAATTTCGGGCATTTTTTGTTTTTTGCGTAACATTTGAACGATTAATTTTAGCGCTAAAATAGCTATGTAGAATTTTAAAGAGCGTAAAATTGTCTACAAATTTGCTTTATAAATTATTTTTCTCAAGTAAATAGTAAGAAAGCTACGAGATTTTATAATTTCACATTTTCCTTTTTATTCTGAAAGTTGCCCAAAATTACTAATAGTCTCTCTAATGCAGTATTTTTGCATTGTTTAGGTCATTATAAATAAAAAGATATTAAATAATAATGTTTTAATACTTACTGAGGTTACACTCGCGTTCGAAAGTACTAGTAAAAGTGACAGTAGGCCTTCGTTCTATCCACTAACACGATTTACTTAGATCAAAAACATTTCAATAGAGTAAAATGACGATCGTTTCTTCTTCTTCTTCTTCTTCTTCTTCTTCTTCTTCTTCTATTATTATTATTATTATTATTATTATTATTATTATTATTATTATTATTATTATTATTATTGCTAATATTATTTCAAATCAGAAGAAAGAGTGTCCTTTCCACAAAGAAATTTTATGCGCAAGGTCATGAAATTTTCCTTGAAACAATCAATAATGCGGATGAAAACCATCAATATGAATGGAGTCGGAAAATAACACGCATTGCCAACGAGGACTTGATCACATAAGAAGAAGGGTATCACCTTTTCTCACAAAAAATAATTGTACAGATTGACAAGACGAAGAAGGAGGAGGAGAAGAAGAAGAAAAAGAAGAAGGAAGCAAAGGGATTTCGCCTAGACACTAATGTTAATAAGACCGCATAATTCTTACATTGCAGTCCGTATATTCTTACACTGAAAGCAACCCTGAAGAATTTCACAAAAAATAAGAAATATTAATTTTTATTATTGATGATTTGATGGATGAATACAGGTAGATTATCGACTCGATAAGGGCTCAGTATAATCGTGCCCCCTTCAAAAGTATGGAGAAGGCATAATGATAACAGACAGAAAACAGAACATATGGTGAATATTTTCAAAATGCGACTACAAAATATTAAATGACTGCTTGAATCGAAAAAAGAAATAGAATTTCGCAGACAAACATCTCATAGTCTTTAAAATGGCAGCTGACCCATTCACAGGTGCATCAAATAAAGGAATACCTACCAGGAAACAATTTCTTGCATAATGTTGAATCGGTCATACCACATACGTTGCCTTCATTGAGTCAGGGATTTTAAAACTCAAGAACGGTGCAAATGATTCATGGAAGAAAGCAATGTATATCGTTGGGACATGCCGTAATATCGGCAGTAACACGTCTTTTTTCTCCTCCCTTTTGGCAGGGTTAGAGTATATGTATACAAGAAGTTTGGATCAAATTTCATTATTGATATCTTATTTTCTTTTGGATTGCCTTCATCGTACTTTGAAACTTCATAACTTGAAACGCCTTACATTCTGTTAAATACTCAAAACTAAATAATGAAGCATTCTGTCAGTTCATGTTTGACAACGCCGATCATAATGTGAATGCATTGCTGCATAAAGATCCCATGCATTCGGCATAACACTTACTATGCCATGGGAGGGATAATGACAATAATCCCCCAATCTGCAATCGAGCTTCTTCTACGCCCAAATCCTCGTCAGCAATGCATCTTATTTGCTGATCTCATTTATTCACGGTTTTCAGCTGCATTGATTATTGTTGGTATCAAGAATATCAGTACTTTATAATTATGTGCACACAATTTCTGTGTTTATAGAACAGTACTTTTTGTGATTCCTTAAATTCAGTCGCATTCTCTTTCCTACATAGGACTAGGTTTTGAAATTGTATCTATTATGTGATCTAAGAGCTGTATATATACTGACTGAAACTGCTCTTTTTCCTTTCAAGTTGATGAAAAAATCAATTTTGAATTACTATACTTCACTTGAGAAGGTTTAGGCACAGTCACATTCTCCCACAAGAACACGTTTTGGATTGATACGACTCTTTTCTCCTTCACTACAACCACTACAATTTCGTCCAAACTCCTCTCGCATACAAAACACACTCCGAATTTGCACAGCTAAAGTTATTTATTGATGAAGTTGTTTACTTCGAACCTTCCATTCTAAAAGATTCGAGAGGGAAACGAGCGATATAGCACGTTATAGCAGCGATGTAGAAGCACTATTAGTAGCAATATAGGGGATATAGCATGGCGAGATTTAAGATTTCAAAATCTGTTGAAAATAATAAGCTTCATAATGTTTTTTCACGAAAAGTAATATATTTCGATAATAATGAAAAGCGTCATCGTAGTATATTTACCACTAAATGCGGTTATTTCTTCTTGGAGCAGCATTCATATAATAATAATAATAATAATAATAATAATAATAATAATAATAATAATAATAATAATAATAACAATAAGAAGAAGAAGAAAGAAAGAAAATAAAATAACGAAAGTCATTTTATTCTATTGAAATGCTTTTGATATAAGTAAATTGTGTTAGTTCGCAGAACGTATAGACCTACTGCACTCTCACCAGAACTTACAAACGCGAGTGTAACCTAACATTAGTAATTAATCACTTTTAATTTATAATGTCCTTAGGAATTCAAAAATATTACATAAGAGAGACTATTCGTAATTTTGGGCAACTTTAGAAAGGAAAGGAAAATTAAGTGAAATTTTAAAATCTCTTAGCTCTTTTACTATTTGCTTCAGAAAAATAATTTATAAAGCAAATTTATGGAGAATTTTACGACCTTCAAACTTGTACATAACTATTTTTGCGTTATGATCAACCATTAAAAAGTTTCTACGCAAAAGCAAAAAACTGCCCAAAATGTTTTTGGTTTTTGGCTACCAAAACTTTTCCCGAAGTATTTCGAGGTGGAAAACTTAAGAGTTTTCGTAATACTATCAATATAAACAAAATAGAAATAAAATCTTCTACCTCACCTTTTGTAACTTGGACCCCCTTTTGACTCCTCATCGACTGCACTATGAAGTCCAGTGAATCAGTGATTACTGATACCGGGTACGTCATCTACTGAAGTCATTTGTCCCGTAAGTGTAATGCTCTTTAGTTCCATCTTCCGACATTTTTGGTACTAAAGTACATGAAAGTGTATGTAAGTATGTATTAATTTATTATTATTCCTATTATTATTATTATTATTATTATTGTTATTGTTGTTGTTGTTGTTACGATTATACTGTAATTAGTTCTTATTTTAAAATCGTGACTACTCTTCAGAATTGAGGCCTGAATATTGTGACATAAAAATTCCAATACCTGTGTCGACTACAGAAACACCGCGGGGTGTGATTCCTCGAATACTCAGAAAGTGCAGAGTCTGTGAGGCCTTGATTCATTCTCAGCTGACCAGAGCGTCTTTCGCTAGCCCACTCTCTCACGCTGCTCTGTCTGCTACGATAACACGGCCTTCACGGGCACTCGACTATTGAGAATAAAGGCACATCGCCAGCAGAATTCAACTGTTTCTGCGCGTACGGCTACGCGTAAACAAAAGCCACCAAATTGCACGTGATCCACGCGGGCACTGCTGCAATCGAATGCTTTGTTCGGGTGATGCTATTGTTGGAAACGACAGTACAAAGGGGTATGTGAACGGCAGAATGTATTCTATGGATGCAGCTCATTCCATCAAGTTCCAATATGTAGGAAGGGTCGTGAGTGAATTTATTTCCTGAGTTAATGTGTAGGTGCTTCGTCTTTCCATGTCTTTTACTGTTTCATTTCACGGGAATAAATATTTTCTGAATGTCCACTTACAAATACGAACGTACTCAACAACACAGTATATTCATTCTCAAGTGTAAGAAGTGTATTGGAAATGACTGTTATGTATGCAGAAACAAAATTTGTTTTCTAATCGTTTCTTATTTTAATTCCCAAACGTTTATAACTAGAATCTAAGGCAAGAATATTTGAAAAAACTACTTTTAAATTTTGTGAATGTGTGGTGATTGAGCACGAAAAAGTATTAGTATAATGCACGCAATATTATAAATTAATTATTATATTAATTATTATAAGTAGGCGTTAAAAAATAACATTATCTTATGTCATTTGAATAATGTTGCCCTAAGGAATGGAATCACATCACTAAAATTAAGTAAAATTAATTTATTTTACCAAATTTTATTTAGCCAAAGTGAATGTAATGATCTGCATTTCTCAATAGAGTTATTTACATAACTTTGAAATGATAATGGACAAGATCGTTTTAAAAAAACATCCCTATATTCACGTTCGTGGCTGGTTTAAACCATTTTATCGAGTTTTTAAAGGCTTATGCCCACTCATACAGATGAAAGATAAAACTCTGGTTCTGACAGGTTAAATTTGGACTCCATTTAGTATATTTCCATTTGCAATGGTATGCGAATACTGTCGTTAATATTCGTAAGTCCATTTTACTGAAATTGGATAATGACTTACAATAACTTTTTGCTCTGTATATTTGTCTGGTAAATGGAATGTCTTAATCATGTAAATGTATGTAATCAATGTATTCTAAAATAATTAATACATTTATTTTTAGACGTAAATACTAGTTTTTACTTTTTATTTATGTGAGAATGTAGAAAGTATCCACAGTGTGCTTTCCTAGTAGGCTACTAATATTTGTCATTTACATATTTATTTATTTTATAAAAGTAAAACTGCGTATGAAATGTTTGGAAAAATTACATTTATGGTGCAGAAGCAAAGCAAGGGTAATCTCAGCACTCGATTGAGAAAACATCTAAAACTCCATCGATGGAGGGGTTAATGACCCGGAACGTGCATTACAAAATAACTTTTGCACTGAATATGTTCACGATTATACAGACTTGGTAATACAAACAAACCATTCCAGGTCGCAGCGTCTTGAGAACTCACGAGATCTAAAACTTTACGTCAGGTGTATCTCAGGGACCGGGGTTGGGCACCCCTGGTGACACAGCGGCACGGTCGGGCGGCGACGATGCCGGAATGGTCTGCAGTTTCTCGCTTCTAATTACAAGTTTTTGAATGCAAAACATCAAGGTAATTAGGAGGACTAAAACATTATCAGCCCGTCTGTATTTGCAGACACAACTCCAATTAAAATAGGCATCGCGTTTTGTAATTACTTCACCGGCGCCCGGCGCCGCGCGGCGTGCACGGCGGGAGGGGGGGTATGGAGTGGTGTGAAGAGAGGGTCGTCGCTTTGGGAGTAAAGAGATACTCATCTTGGCGCACACACGGCGCCAATTGTTTCTCATTACCTCGCAATTACGTATTTTACTTTACGCCCCGTTGAATGAATAATTTCAAGTACGGTAAGACCTCGTGCAGGAGAAAGGGATGGTGAGAAGTAAAGTGTGACGTTCAATAATGACATGAAGGCACTCTACAGAGCAACTAGCACACAACTGCGCTAACACTGGAACTTTGAAAAATATTGAGCTTACGAATAGTTTAAAGGAGCTTATTTTCCGTATCAGAGGTGGTTTCTTTCTGAGGTTTTGATGATTATTATTTTGGTGAGTAAGGCTATAGTAAGGTAAGGACCTGCATATCAAAATTAACATTATAACAGAAAACACCTTCATGTAGGCTATAGTATTACATAGATTTAATCACAAGTAGAAATATGCTGTTAGTTTAACATCAAGTATTAAATAAATGGTATCCAGGAAACCACTTTTATTTCCATGTATCGGGGAAAATAAACTAAGATAAAAGGAAGGTAATACATTTTATATAGACGATTACTCACTACACGTACTCAAAGACCACACACAATTTTTACCTTTTTGGTCGACGCCGATCAAAGGATTTTAAATATTTTATAACTGAATTATTTTTACTGTGATAACCTTATCATAGGATTTCGGATGGCAAAGACATTAAATGGTGCAGATGGGTTCTGTGATGTGAGGATACTGAAGATGAAGACTTTTGAGCGATGGTAAGAAAGGACATTACGGGTGAGGACGGGGTGAGTGAGGACGTTATGGGATGGAGAGCACACATGGTGGCGGGAACAATGTGTGATGAGGATCAGGAAATTATGGAATAGCTGAGGAAGGAGGGCTTAAAGGAAGTGAGTAGCAGATAGGCACATGCATGAGAGATGGAGACTCAATCAATATAATGCGGATATAAGCAAAGTGTCCAAGCAGCGAGGACATTACTTTGTATTGTAATTGAAAGGCGAAGACATTGAATTGTGACAGACTTGTAAGAATATTGTACGGTGGAATGTTGAAAACACTGAGGCTGGCATGTGAGCACATAGTGAACGCAGGCATGCAGTTCGAGGGACTTCACGGGCAGTTGGACCAAGTGAAGAAGCCACGTGGAAACCGGGGAGAGGCGAGGACAGAAGGCACTGACAACACTGAGTATTGAGGACTTGGGAATGTTAAAATAAATAAACTCAGAGTTTGTACGGTGAACACAAGCTCGGTTTTGGAGAGACAGCTGATGTGGAACGACCACGCGGTGGCGAGGCCACGCGGAAGCTGAGAAGAGGTGAGCACTGGAAACATTGAGCATTGAGGACTTGGGAATGTTAAAAGAACTAAACACGGAGTTTGCATGGTGAATGCAAGCGCGGCGTCGGGGAGGCAGCTCGCGGGGCGGCGAGGGCACGTGGAAGCCGGGGCGGGCGGCGTTGGGGGGGGGGGGCGTGCAGATGCGAGCGCGTGGGCGTGCGTGCGGCCCGGGGGGAGCAGCGTGTGTCGCGCGGCCAGCGTGCTATCGCACTGCGACGTCGAAGGGGGCGGGGCGGAGGGCGGGGCGGGGGGGGGGGGGGGGGGGGGGGGGGGGGGGGGGGGGGGGGGGGGGGGGGGGGGGGGCGAGCCTCGGCGGGCAGCTGCAAATATTTGCGGCGCGCTGTCCATCGGATAGTTTTGTCCGGGTGCCACCCTCACCCCTCCGCCGCGTGCGGCCCCGCCCCCGCGCCCGCGTTGCGGTGACGCGCAATTGACGGCGCGCGCGAGCGGGGAGGGGCGGGGCCCGGGAAGGGGAATGCAGTTCTTTTTGCGTCGCTATGCAGGGCGCTTTTTTTTTGTTTGCGAGGGCGCACCTTTGGCGCGCCACCCACGCTCGCGTGGAACGCGCTCGCCCGTTGTCGCATGCGCCCCGCCCCGCCCCGCCCCGCGCCCGCCCCGCTTCGCTCTCGCTCCGTTTCGCCTGCGCCGCCGCGCCACTTCGCCGCCCGCGCTGCTACGCTACATCGCCGCTCCTCTCCGTCCTAGCTCCGCTCCGTCCACGCTTACGTCCGTCCCCGCTCCTCTCCGTTCTGTCGCCAATCCTTCCCCACTTCCCTCTGTTCCTGCTGCTCTCCGTTCTGGCTCCGCTCCGTGCCCGCTTCCCTCTGTCGCCGGTCTTTCCCGGCCACGCTTCTCTACGTGCCAGCTTCCATCTGTCCCCGCTTCCCTCCGTCACCACTTCCCTCCGTCACCGCTTCCCTCCGTCACCACTTCCCTCCGTCACCACTTCCCTCCGTCACCACTTCCCTCCGTCACCACTTCCCTCCGTCCATCGTCCGTGGTTCCCTTCGTCCGCACTTCCCTCTGTCCCCGCTTGCCTACATCCGACTCCGATTTCCCCTCTCCATGCCGTCTCACACTTCCCTTTTTTCCTGTTCCGCCCCATTCCATCCCCTCCGTTCCATCTCGCCTGGCTCGGTCCACGCCCCACTCAGATCCTGTTCCGATTGCCCCGATTTCACCTCCATAGAGAAAAGAATTATATTTCTTTAGTCCTTGCCACCTCCAAAACTCTTCTGCTCCCTTCCTCCCCCATTCCCCCTCCTTCGTTTAATCACGTTCATTCCAATCCACTTCGTTCCCGCCCTGTTCAGACCTGTTCCGATTCCCACAGCTGTTTCCTTCCCCCTCTTCTCGCCCCCGCTCTGCTCCATTCCACTCCCGGTCCGTTCTGTTCCCCCTCCGCTCCATTTCACCACTGCTTCGACTTCACCGTTCTCTTCCGTTCTGTACGTCTCCTTCCGTTCGTACCACCTCAGCTCCAGCTCCAAACCAGGTCCGCTCAACGCACACTCCGCTCTCCCCCAAATTCCTCTCCGTTCTACTCCCGCTCCGATTGCTCCCCCTCTGCCCCGCTCCTGCACCTCTCCTCGCCTGCTGTCCACCTCGCTATCCAACGCGAACCAACAAAGCGATCATGAGAACCTACACCATTCTCCAGTACCTCACGCTATCCAACAAAAAAATTTAATGAAAAATAATGGAGCAATTTTTTGAAAAAAAAAATTTGAAAGTGTCCCAGGGGCTTCATGTAAAGTCACCCCTAATTACAATATCGGTTTCAAATTCACGGAGTCGCGACAATAGCCAGATCGATTGGGAATATCAATTTTGAGACAATCGGCTGAACGGTTTATCCGCTAGTGCTGTTCACAGACAGACTGATAGGCAGCCAGCCAGGCGGACGGACGGACGGACAGACAGGCAGATTACACAGACCGGGACGTTTTGCCGTCATTAAATCTCTTTGAGTATCAAAGACTCATGCAAAAGATAGATTCTCACTACATCATTAGATTTTTCTAAGATTAGCAACTGGATCTTATCCACTTTTCATTACCTGTAATAACAGTTTCTGCCGAAAGTCACCGCTTTTTTCTGCCCAGCATTATTTAACTTTCTTCTACTCTGTAGTGAGAAAAAGAGCAGAGGCTAATCAAACGTATGATGATAAAGGCTATGTGTTATTCATATTCTTCTTCCCTTTTTAATCATAACAACAAACATCGAACTAATTCTTACTAATGTTAAAAGCTTCTCGAAAACTTTCTTCTACACCACATTTTGGTTAATGTGTGACTCGTCACATAGCAGGCAGAAACTGGAGAGAGGTGCAAAGTCTGCTGACCGCGGTTTGCCTAGACACACCGGGGTCACTTAGCGCTCATCTATAAGGCTTGCTTGGCGTGCACCGGAAGCGTGCCACGCTGCGGCCGGCGGGCAGTGAAAGGCCCTTGGACACGCTCTTCAGGCGCCTCTCTTCGATGCCCTTAGGGCCCCGCCTGCCACGCCCCCGCCAGCCCTTCTTGTCCCCGCCCCTATTCTGACTACCCGCTCGTACCTCCTCGTCGCTTCAGCCCTGTTCCCAGCCCCGCCCCTGACCGCACTCGTCTCCGCCACCCCGCCACCCTTGTTCCCCCCCGCTGGCCTCGCTCGCTCGCACCCTCACCTGGGCCTCGCCCCGCCTCACCCCGCCCCGCTGCTGGGCCGCCCCGGCCGCCGATTCCATCGATCTCACTCCACGCCCTTGTTGAAGCCCGCGTCGCTTGTGTGGTCGCCGTCAAGGGTTGATAATTGCTGCACTCCACCGCGCAGCAGCCGGCGAGAGGTAGAGAGGATGGGCTGGCCGGCGGAAGAGACAGCAGGCAGACGGGAGAGAAGGCGGCAAGGTTAGGAGCGAGAGGGCTAGACTGAGGCACGTTCAATAGAGGCTGGTAGGGCTGAGGGATGCTGGACGGATGGAAGAATGGTAGCTAGCAGCCACTGCTGGTGGGCACGATATCAGGCGTGTGAAAGATTGGGAGAGCAGGAGAGAGAAATGGAAGAATAAAGGGAAAGGAAGGGGGATGAGACAGAAAGTCAAGAAGCTTGCGATGGTCTGGCAACCGGAAACTAAGGCAGGCGAATGAGAGAGTGAAGGAAAGGAAGAAAACGACGGAGAGCGGGAGAGAGGAAATTAGGCAAGGAAACGAGAGGGGGAGAGAAAAGAAATGAGAGACGGAGAGAAATTGAGGGGAAGAGAGAGAAGGAATGCAGGCAGATTGAAGAAGAGAGTGCGAGAAAGAAAAGAGGGAGGGATAGGACGAGAGAGGACAGACGGGAAAGAGAGGAAATAAGATGGAAGAAGAGCAGAGTACAAGTGGGGATGCAGAAAAGGGGAGTTCTGCAGGGAGAGCGTGTAGTGAGTCGAGAACACCGGCGAACGATTCAGCGGACTGGAGAGAAAATGAAAGTGAGGGATGCAGGGATAAAGCAAGGAGAACGAGAGAGAGAGAGAGAGAGAGAGAGAGAGAGAGAGAGAGAGAGAAAGGTAGGGGTGGCGTCGGGAGAGAATAAGAGAGAGATAGGGAGGAATGGCATTGGAAGGGAGAGTGAGAGAGAGAGAGGTAACGTCTGGAGAGAGAATGGAAGAGAGCGAGAGTGAATGAGAGAAGGACGGGGAGAGAGACAGGAGTGATAGAGTGAGGTGTCAATGGGAGAAAGAATAAGACAGAGATGGCATCGGGAGAGAGAGTAGAGGGAGGTAGAAATGGCATCTGGAGAATGAGAGAGAGGGAGACGGAGAGAAGGGGCGCGGCGGTCAACGCGGCGTCCGCCCCCGCAGGCGTCGGGACATGTCGTGAATGGAAGCGGCCATTAGGCGCCTGGCCGCAGCGCCGCCCACTTCTCGCGAGGGTGCCCGGGCAAGCGGGGCGGGCGGGGCTGGCGGAGCGACCGGCGGGCGATGCGGACGGTGCGGGCGGGGCGGGAGGTGCGACCGGGGCATGGTAGGCGGGGCGGGCGGGGTAGCGGGGTGGGCGGGGTGGGCGGGGTGGGCGGGGTGGGCGGGGTGGGCGGGGTGGGCGGGGTGGGCGGGGTGGGCGAGCGAGACGGCCAAGACGGCCGGGGCGGCCGGGGGGTTGGGGTGGGCGGGGCGTCGTGGCGGCTGGGTGGGCGGTGCGGGCGGGGCGGCGTCACGCGGGCGACACTGCGTTGCGGTTGCCCACCGCTTCCGCTCAGCCACGGGAGCAGCGTGGGCGGAATTGATGGCAAGTGGTTGGGAGTCCGCGATCCTTGAGCTGATTTAGTACTGCTTGTCGGCGATAAACCATCCAATTGGTCAGTTGAGATATGAATATTTCTATGCGTTACAAGTAGTATTTTAAATTATATTTACGTTATAGAATTATCAGCACACTATAGCATTTTAATTCTTACCTATAATTAATTCATTAATAGTGTAGCTTCTTTCGCCGCAAATATCGACGTCTAGTTTGTGGATGACTTTTTGGAGCTTCTTAAACATTTTTAGTAGTGTATGTATTTTGATAGTAATATGAGAATGTATGGGCTGTTGTGACATCCCTAGGGGCTTATGTACCCTTCTACGAACCGTCCAATGTGTAGGGTTGGAATTGCGTTAAAAATAAAAAAAGACATCAAAGGATGAAAGTTGCAAATAATGGTATTATTTACTAATACGTGACAGTACGTGCAGCTGTAGTACAACAAGCTACTTTTGCACACATGCTTGGAGCGTCTGAATCACAGGACTCCATTGCGTCAAAATAACACATAGAATGACAATGTAACGATAGAAATTGCAACATTATAGTATTACGTAACAGTTACAATTAATGTGCTGCAGTGGCAGTACTAGATTCTTTTGATTCCATGAACAGACCATCCGATTACCATCATCACAACCAAAATAAAAACCACGTTTATCGGTGAGGGAAGACCTTGCCTTGGCCGCGAACTGCCTCGCGGCGCGAACGGCTTCCAGTCGCGAATTACCTCGAACGCGAACTGCCTCGGGATGCAAACTGTCTCGGGGCGCGAACTGCCACGCGGAGCGAACAGTATCGGGGTGTGAAGTGCCTCGCAGGGCCATCTTACTCGAGGCGCGAACTGACTCTGCGCGCGAATTGCCTCTCAGTGCAAACGGTCTCGGGGCGCGAACTGCCTCGGAACGCGATCTTTTGCGGGGCGCCAACTGTCTCTGGAGGCGTACTGCCTCGCAGTGCAGCTTCAGAGCGCGAACAGCCTCGGGGCACAATCATACTCGAGGCGCAAACTCTCTCTGGTGCGAATTGTCTCGCGCCGCAATCTACATAGAGGTAAAATCTTTCCTGGGGGCAGGAACTGCCTCGGGGCGCGAACTGCCTCGGAGCGCGAATAGCCTCGCGACAAGAATTGCCTCGCGACGCAAACTGTAAAGAGGTCCAATTTTCTCTGGGGGCGAACTGACTGGGCGCGAACAGCCTCGCGGCGTGAACTGTCTCGGAGTGCGAATTGCGTCGCGACGCGAACTGCCTCGGGGCGCGAACTGTCTCGTGCGAATTGCGTCGCGACGCGAAGTGGCTCGGGGCGCGAACTGCCTCGGAGCGCGAATTGCCTCGAAGCGCGAATTGCTAAGAACTGCCTCGCGACACAAACTGTACAGAGATGCAATCTTCCTTGGGGGGCGAATTGACTCCGTGCGCGAACAGCCTCGCGGCGCGAACTGTCTCGGAGTGCGAATTGCGTCGCGACGCGAACTGTCTCGGGGTGGGAACTACCTCGGGGCGGGAACTGTCTCGGGGTGGGCGCGATCCCTTGCGCGCGACGTCGACCTGCATTCCGTGTCGCGAGCGCGATCATCCGCGCGATAAGCGCCCCGTAATGGGCCCGTTTAGAGCACCTTGAAAGCGGCCGGGCGGGGAACCGCATTACTCGGGCACGCCCCTCTCGCTCCACCGGGTTAAACAGCAATTCGCCGCTAACTGGCGTTTTATTCAGGGCAGTTATCTGATCGCTCTCGCGGTTGAGTCGGCTTCCGATTGTGTCAACACGATTTATGTGCTTTCGGTAATAGGTATTGGCAGGCGATGGCACGAGTGGTAAATCGTTTGAGGATAAGGTTTAAGACATGTGTTTATTTAACAAGCTTGAATACGAAGGTTATTCAATAATTAACGAGGCAAATGAATGTGGAGAGAAAACGATTCACTAAATGAAAATGAACGTTTTTTAAGGGTAAAGTTGGCAATCTTGGGAACATACTTATTCAACTGTTCAATGAAAATGAAAGTAAATACTAGCTCTTTTGATCATTTCAAAATATCAGCTCCTCTTGAAACATCTAACGTGCAAGGATCACTTCAGAGATACGATTTTCACTTTTCGGGAGTAAAACCGGCAGAAATTGACTGAAGAAATTGTTCAAATAATGTCGTGAAAAGTGTGTAAATCGGAGTAACGCGTGGAAGCGGGCGTACATCTTTAATTCTGAAAGAACTACTGCATAAAATTATTTCCATTACTATGGAAGACCAGTTGAAGTTTCGACTAATAGCTCTACAAAATCGCATCGATAATGGTATTTTCGAAGATCGGAGAGTCAAAATTTTTCAATTTTTTTGTGTAATGTAAGGATTGTTATTTAATTAAGAAGACAAATTGATTTAGATAGGAAACGATTTATTACAATGACTTGAAACTTGCACCACTTTTAATCGTAGCCTCTAATAACATTTAGACACCTGTCCCGCCATTTTGTAAGCTTTCTTATATCTGAAGCGTAGTAGTATTTACCTTGCTGTTTGAACCATTCGTGCACCTCTATTTTGATCGCTTCGTTGTAGTCAAACTTCCTGTCGCGTAAAAAGACTTTGAGCGAGCTGAACAAAGGAATATAAGGAGGAGATTCGCAACACCTTCCAACTCAAATTTTTTAGCGTTTCTTACGTTTCGAGTCGTGTGGGAGCGCGTAAAATCTTCAGGAGCATCTCACCTTCCGACGGAGCATTAATTGTGAAACAGTTGCGTTAAGAATTCGATAAAACCAAGGAAGTAATTTTGAGAAATGCTAATTTTAAAACTATGTTATTTAGACGAATAAAAAACCCTAGTTGCATTTATTAAGCATATTTGGTTAACACTAAATGTGCTTAATGTAAGCAACAATGCTGTGTTGCCTCATAACAAAGATTTGAAGTTCGAAGCAAGAAAGGTATTTTGGTATTTGCTACTTATCTTACTACATCCAATGTGAATCGAAGATTCTCCCTCTAACAATTTGAATATTGTGGTGAGTTGTTTCTAGCTGTCTTCTTTTCGATTAAAGTCAGTTTTAGAAATTCTCTGTATTTTACCATTTGAAAAAGAACGAATATTCAATTCAACATTTACTACTATTTTCTCGTTTGAAAAACTCGCTCTTGCTTATTACTTGAAAATTTGTTTGACATAATACAATAGATTTTGTTGTCTCATCTAAGAGCTATTGACACCTAGCAAAAATACTCCAGTCCACACTGTACTCTGCAATTCCAAACTTTCGAGGACGAAACTTCCTTGCAAAACTTTATTCGCAAAGTGTAACTCTAATCAAGAATGGGGCTCGCCGAGATGCCAGTTCATTATGAGATTCTACCGGAACAGCCCGACAAAATCACACCATTTGTCTGACTTCGTAATTAATGGCAAGGGGCATAGCATTCATACCACAGGCCCCGCACTCAATGCACAACATTTGTAAGGCCCCGATGCATTCGAAGACTGGGGAACGGCTCTGGGGACGGAAGGAACGTGCAGTGATCCATAAACAATCAAAATGTGCGCAGAGAATGTTTATCACATTGCGTTTTTGGTATAACAAAGAAAACAATTATTGGGTCTGTAAGTTGATAAATAAGAATGTAACATTACAAGTTTCTGTTCTTAGTAGGAATGCTTAATAACATGCGTTTTAGCATTTATTTGAATAATCGTTATTAAAAGTAAATAGTTTTTGGGCTCTTAATATTATTTCGTGAATCTTAGTTGCTAGAACGCTTGTAATGAATGTGTGGATTTATTGCGTAATTAAAAACTGAAAGTAATCTCGAACTTTCTAGTTAAGTTATTATGTCTAATTTCTTCAAAACATCTCTAGAACGTTTCTCACATACTCTCTACAAACACATCGCATATTCGTGGGGTTCGTTTAAAACAATTTGAGAACTCCGGTTTTGTTATAGATTCCAATTCCCTTTCTTGTCGAAACTAACTTTTGATAATAAGTGTCAGTTCCTTTCCTCCGGCCTATTAACTTATTTGCAGACTAATATAAAGTCACTTGGCAATAACAGTTTGATAAAATTGGACTTTGCTGCCTTTGTTTCAAAGGCACTTATTATGCTAGTATTTTTTCTAACAGGTTTTCAATATTTATATTAATCTTATTTTATGACAGTGCAACCTAGATATTTGAAGTTTCTTACTTTTTCAGTGCTTATATTATTATTATTATTATTATTATTATTATTATTATTATTATTATTATTATTATTATTACTAATTCTTGTGTAAATAATAGACTTGTATTTACCCCGGTTCTCCGAGGCTTTAGTTTTCGATAATATTTGTAGGTTATTATTATTATTATTATTATTATTATTATTATTATTATTATTATCATCATCATCATCCCTATTCAAGTCAGTACGTAAGTATTTCGAGATTTTCGTTTCGTGAAATGATAGAAACTACTTGGTAAATTGTAAAAAATGTCAATAACAGTTTAAGAATATTCAATTAATATTTTTTATCCACAAGAGCTTTAAGGCGCACGTGTAGTTGGAACAAATTACATTATTAAATCACAACCACACTTGAAATTGATGGGTGACAAAATAGACTCTCAATAGTTTGCCATGTGTCAAAATTTGTACGACTAACTTCGTGTTCTTCCTTCAACTTACAGAACTTTTAACATTGTAATATAAAACTAAGGGGTAGAAATGATAATTTCTCTGTCCATCCCATTGTTAAGATGTCAATGTTTCCGGGTCCAACGACGTAAATTTTGAGTATGAAAAAGAAGAGTATGAAATAAATATGAAGAAAGAAAACTGGGAGGGGGGAACATGACATTGCAAAAGGTATTTAGAAGAAAATATTACTTCAAGATATTAACATTTTTTTCATTTATTTAAAGCATTCATTTATTCAACATTTATTTTAAGTATCTTCATCTCTTCAGATAGTTAAAGGTATTTTATCCATCTGTGGAGTTAAATTACGGAGTTACTTTGAAGCCCGTGTGTTAATAACAACCGCCTTCGACTTCGACGAACAGAAAGTACAAAGTGCGCATTTAGAAAAAAAACAAAACAATATTCAAAAATTTCGAAGATTGTCGTCCCTTCTCAATGTTTTCAGGGTATTCCGGTCCTTTGTGTGGCGTTGAGGCGTCTGGGAAGGCGTCACCGCCCGCGCGACCCGCTCGCGTGTCGACAAACACTTTACTCTGCGCAAACTTTTCTGTAACGGCGCACTTTGCCCCTCCCCTTTCCTCTTTCGACGCGCGCCCGCCTTCCTCTGTTCCCGCCGCCGCCGCCGCCGCCGCCGAGAGTCGACCGCAAACGCTCGCGAAAATGAGAGGCTCCTCGTCCGCAGTCCTCAGGGCAAAAACGTTAACACTGCGGAGCCTCAGACGGGAAGCCCTGAGTCCCACGGTGGCGATTGGATTTTCGACACTAGTTACACTAGCGACGCTAAGGCGTTCGATTGACTGATTGATTGATTTTTTCGTGTTTCCGGGCACGTCAACTGCTTTGGTCATTGGCCCCGTTAGTGTAGTGCATGTTTTTTCTCGGGAGACGGTAGTGATCTTCCCCCGCTGGATGGCGAGATCCGGCGCCGACCTAACGTCGGCTAGTGGGGTTTGCCCCTAACCAGGACTCTCCCACCAGCAGGGCACCGTCCCAGCCGGGACAAGCTCTAAGCTCCCGACCGGTCTCCCAGGATATATCGTAGTGTAGTGCATGTTAGTGTAAGTGTGTGTGAAAGGGGAGAGGATAGGACAAGGAAGAGAAAGGATAGATCGCGTGCGGTCCGTGGCCCGTTTGTTAGGGTACTGCTTCGGCATTCGCCTGGTGTTGATCGGAGAAACCACGGAAAACTACCGATCAGAGCAGCCGGTCGCTAGAATTTTCCTCCAGACAGCGACTGAATTCGACCTAGCTGACAAGCTAGTGTCGAAAATCCTGCCGCCGTCAGGACTTGAACCTAGGACCTCCCGGTCAGAGGCGCTGCTGAAGGCGTTGGAATTTATCTACTTTCTGGAGGAGAATTACAGCTGCCGCCTGCTCTGATCGAGCGTTTTACGTGGTTTCTCCGATTAATACCACGCGAATGCCATAGCAGTATTCTAACAGACGGGTCACGGACCGCGCGCTATCTCTCCTTCCTCGTGTATGTCCCCTCCTCCTTACTCTTGCGTGCTCTGTTCTACCACACATGTCAGGAGACTAGACTGGATCTTCGAGCTTGCTCTGGCTATGGCGGTACCCCACTGGTTGAGGTATCAGAAAGGGGACAACCCACTAGTAGATGTGTAAGTCGGCGCCGGATCTTAACGTTCTATCAATTTTGTGAAAATACCTATCTATGACATAATTTATTGTGTCCCCGTGATTGTACAGTTACGTTTGAGCCATTGGAGCAAGATAGAAAAATTATATTTCTTGCAAATTAGGCTTTTTAAGAATTAATATATTATGTGGCTTATTGTTTCAGAATATGTGTCCAGCAATGGATAAGACACCTCCTTAGGGAATAACAACTTAAATTCGATCTGATCACTTAGAAATTATTATACTATTTGGTACTATTGGAACGATATGTCGGTACCATTCAGTATTTTTCGCGGCAATTAGTTTGAGAAAGTTGTTATACAGCTTGCTTAATACAAAAAACCACGAGATATCAGAATGAAGAAACAAAAGTATATGAATAATGAAAAAAGTGGCGCTACAACAGCGCATATTTTCTCGCATAATTAGAACGGCTCCACAATATTGTACTGCTAAATGAACCATGATTATAACTGCTTACCTCCAGTAGACTATAATTTTAGTTTCAATTTTAATATTCTTCCTGCGAACGGTGATAGCTGTTGTTGATAGAATTTAATAGGCGGCCTCGAATTATTAGTACATTTGTGTTCTAATAAAACTCATTTCAAATCTTATTACTGATAGTGGGCCATGGATTATTCTTTGATCTAATAATTCTTGTTACAAAATTGATTTCAGTTTCGTAAATTTTCGCTTTAGGAAATTAAAATATATAAGATTATTAGTATGAACGTAAAATTATAGTTTAATTGTGAAAATATTGTTTTCATAATCGATCACAAAGAGTAAGATAATATATAATATACACACTGTGATCATTTATGTTGTATGTAGTACAGTATACGTGCATGTCGTCAAATTTCCTCACACTGAAACATGTTATCAATAATCTTTATTCATAGTCACTGTGCCACTTATCGTATGAATGTAATTTCCTTTTCAAGATCAGTACACTTTCCTCGAACTTGACGATCTATCGACAAGGCAATTTAGTGTAAACCAACCTACCTGAAACGAATATTATGATAGAAAGTTACCCATCATCTTCAATACGGCTGAAATTCATTTCTCCGAGCCCATATAATATCGAGGTGAATGTCATCAGACGAAACATGGCGTTGTGAGCTTCGGAAACGACCCCTGGTGCTGGCGTTGTCAAGAACAAAACATGCAAATTTTCAGTACGTACTTGGCTTCCGATCGTTTATTATAGATATTCCCGGCCGGCGCTATCTCGAAAATGAGTGCGTCAGGTGGGCGGCGATGGCGCAGGTGACAGTCTGCCGCCGGAGGGATTCGCATAATGCGCGTGAAAGACAGTGGGCGTTCTATCGCGCGGACGTGTCGACGTGGATGTGGATGCGGATGTGGGTGTGGGCGTGGCTGGACCGGCGCTGCGAGCACACCGGCCGGTAGATACGTCCTGACGTGTTTGCTGCGCGTACACAGCGACGCTGATGGGTCGAGCGCTGCACGCAAACGAAGAGCGACGGAATGAGTGGTGTCGCCAAAGCAGAAAAACAGTTGTTTTCTTTTCTTTTTTTTTTGTTTTGCGGGAGTAGAGGGTCATTTTCAGCTATGGACAAAAAATGTTGCGTAACTCAAAACTTAAAGCCGAAAACGCAGGTTTCATGATGGTTATTAAATGAAGTTCGTTACAAAATATTCATTAATTTGTTTTATTTTAAGAAGAGTTGTGTATTCACTTTCATTTCTATAGTTTCTCTGACTAATGAATGATGATATGTCATTTTGTATAAACATTTTACTTTCAAATAAATAAATTAGAGACATAAATGAAGAATGATTCAAAACTGAAATATTTTGCACTGGTTGTAAATTTGATATATATTTTTTCAAGAGTTTTGTTTTTAAAATAGAATTCCTTATGTTCTTTCTAGTGTATTAGTTTGACACTTTATGATGTGACCCTTCGTTTAATTATAATCTGTTTAGAAATGTAACTCAAATTTAAAGTTACGAACGTACTAGCTGAAAAATATTCAAGATCAAATGAAACGGGTTCCCCGTCATTTTTCCATAAATAACTTCCTTTTCAATATGTTCAGCTTGTATGCCCAAAACGTGGTTTGAATGATTATTATAACCAAACACCTCAAGCGTTATTTTCTTTACGTTTTCGGTATATTGGGTAAATTTATATATTTAGAATACGTTACATCATTTTCATGGGGTCCGGATTTGATGCCCCGCCAATGTATGGTGAAAAAACAGCTCTTGGCCAAAGTTTGTTCGTGTTCTTGTGTTTCCTTTGCCTCTCATTCCACCATTGTCACAGTATCATTCCCTCATCATTTTACTCATTAGGTGATTGTCCTTAATCTCAGCTGTTGAAGCTCTAAACGCTGATGAATAAGGATCTAAACCCCAATTAATAAAGAATATACTACTTTGATACTTGGGTGTACATTGTGAAAATACTTGACTTATTGAAGAGGACATCATGGAAATGAATACTTGATGTTTACACAATCTCCGATAAATATAATCGGAATAAAGGTGAAGGATGACAGCCAGTTACGTCCTAGGAAGAGAGTTAGGAAGTATAGATCATAGCAGATTATTAACAACAACAGCAACAACAACAACAACCAGATCTAAATTTTAATGAAAGAAAATAAAAAATCAGAAAAACAATTACATTTAAAATTGTGAAACTGAATTTTCGACGCAAATCTAAATTTAAATTCAATTTTCAGCATTCCAATCTGAAAATTATTATTCGAGTCATTAAATTGTTCCGAACTTGCAACTCAACGGTTGGCTATAACTCGAAAATCTAAAATAAAATGTCCCTATAAAAAAACATTAGAGTGAATCTGCATGTTTACCAAAATTTGAGATAAACGGATGGTCCAAAATATTATTTCTCGTAAGCGGGAGACTGGTCCCCAGCCGCAACGCTATCTCTCTAATTACTTCCCAACTTGCCTTAAACGAAAACACACTCCGACGCCGGCCTTTCGCAAACACCCGGTGGGGGCGCCACCCACATAACCTTAGATTAGAGCGCGCGCGGAAAAGTTCGCCAGTTGCGCGGCGCAGCCTGTAACGGGTCAACACATTACCGGTAGGCCCCAGGCTCCTTCGAAGGAAGACGAACGACGGCGGTTGGTCGGCGCGGGGGGGTGAGAGGGAGGGGGGAGGGTGCGGGGCGGGCGTGCACAGCACGCGGGTCATCGTCGCGCAGAAATATCGCCGTCATAATTCAGACGCGCAGGCAGACGCGCAGACGCCGCGCGCATATTGTGAAAGCATTTCTTCCGCCGTAAAAGCTTTCTATCCGTTTCACGCGCGCGTGAATGTGTCCGTGACGGTATTTCAGCTGCAATTTCTGTCAATGGGGTGCGAAATCCGATGGCCGCGTCGCGAGAAAGGGTGCGCGCGCTGGCGGGAGGGGGTGGGGGAGGGGCGGGTTCGCGGTCGAGTGAGCCTGGCGGGGTGGGGGGAGGGGCGGCGACGGGTGAGGACGAGCGATGTTCCGTCGCCCCCAAACTTTCCGTCCGCGCGCTCTCGTCCGTGAGGTAAAACTTTTCGCGAGGCGGGGCGAGGGTGTGGGCGGGGGTGGGGGCGGGGGCGGGGGCGGGCGCTCACGCGCGGGGAGACGGCACAAGCGAGCTCGCTCCGAAGCGGCGGCTTTCCAGAAAGTTGGAAAGCCCCTTCCGTCCCGCCCGGCCTGAATGATACCTTCTCGAAAGTAACCTTTCATCCGGCGCGGCGGGAGGGATAGGCCGCGGCCGGGCTCGATCGCGGATCTTCGCGCATTGCAAATAGATGACGGACGCTCGCCGCGACGCGGCCCGGGACAGTGATGCACAGCTTCCGGCGTGGGCGTGACCCTCTCGGCTGTCCCGGGCTCCGATTCAGCTCAAAACACATCCCTGCGCTCGCCTCGCCGCTGTTAACTTTGTTCTTTGTTCCGAGTGCGCAGTTTGATACAGCAGTACACAAACTCTAATGCAGGTATGTTGCTTGATAGTTTTCCCAACATTCATCCTTTGTTTCGAACCCGATGCTATGGTGGTGCGATTTGAAATCGCGATGCAAATTACACCTTGGAGAAAAATGAAATATTTAAACTTGTTTAACATCAAATTGTTGGAGACCTTATTACAAAATTTAGATTTTATTTCGTCCGGAGGGCAAGAGAGTGTAACAAAGTTCAACAATCCAGAGCAAAACGTAGGTAATTCTAGATCAACTGGAAAGTTCAAAGTGACGGATTTAATTTTTTTACTCTAATCACATCATCAAAGTTATCAATACAACTATTGTATTAATTGAAACTTACTGACACTACTGTATTGGCTGCTTTAGTTCTCCAATTCAGTTCAAAACACTTCCTTGTAAACGTCATTTTTACCTTTGTCTTTTGTTGTAGTTTGTTGTGTTATAGCAACACACAAATTAATGCAGGTATGCTGCTCAGTAGCTTTTTCAACATACTTCTGTAGGCGGTTTCTTTAAAAAAACATTTTTTTGCTGACTATATTTTAAGTTGCGACACAGATGCAAATAAAAAATTAAAATGAAATATTTAAAAATTACGAAATATTGAATTATTGAATAATTTTCAACAAACCTTTGTACTTCCTTTAGAAACACAAGAGATAGAAACAAATTTCAACAATGCAGAGCAATAAAGCAGATAATACCATACCAGCTTAAAAGTGAAAAGTGACACACAATGATTATTGGTATCATTTTCCCTTTTTAAATAACATTACAAAATTGAAGCTTGTCTTATGCTTATAAAATCCCCTGAAGATTGAAAATCTGTCAACTATCACTAGAACAAATTTTAGATAAGATTTGTTAAAATTGAAGCACTAAATGTTATTAAATCACGTTAATATACATTTATAAGAAATGTTATGAGTTTATAGTAATTAACGAAACGAGTGTATAAAGAGGGGGATGATTGCATGAATGGTATGTTGAAGACAACGAGCGCCGATAGAAGCGAGCTTTCTTATACACCACGAGTGCAATTGTACCCCTTTATACACCTGTTCCGTTCAATACTTTATCGTTCCAATTTAAGAATAATTTATCTTTTCAGAAATTCAAGCACATCTTACCCATCCGAAGCATACATTTCATTACGAAGTATTGCTTCTGAAAAATGTCTATTTTAGTGGGCCTTGCATGCTTTTGTTATTCCATGAAATATTTGAAAATGGAAGGCACTGAACATATTGCGTATAAAATATTAGAAGAAGCTGACAAAGTGACGAAACATTCCCACGAAAAGTAAAGACCGGTATGAGAGACAACACATACAAATATTGGGAAAAATCTAGTCACTTCTGACACAGTTTTGCTATAGCGAACTTTTTAGAATTGGTAAACACAACTGACGTTTATACTTTTTACATTCCTAATCGTAAGACCAAATGTTTTACACGTAAAATATTTAATTTATTCACGATAAATATTTTATGTTGTTCCACAAGTCAGCTAGATTGTTTACTTCCCCAATTTAGATTTATTCATTCTCTGTAGATATGTAGTTGTTGTAGGTACGTAATATGTTATGTACATTTTTCTTCAAGTTTCATGGCCGACTGCAAATATCTTGTCTACGTCTGTGTTATAGATTCTTAATTAAGTATTTGTATCCTTTTCTGAATTCTGGTTAGTAGGTGTGTTATTTTAATTGCACGGTGGAATTTTAATTGCACGTGTGCTATTAACATGGAGATAATCAACGATTTTTCATGGAATTAAAGGAGGATATTTAGTTAACTAAACAAAAAAGAAATAATAGAGTATCAGCCAACGCATATCCCTGAATTCAAAAGAGCTCACGCACGAAAGAAATAGTTGCAGTAAAAATAGCGGTTAAACAATTTCAAAAGAACGCACAAGTATGAAGAAAATTGATCTCTAATGATAGCTCAAATTGTTGCAATTACATACCTCCTCTTCACTTAACGTTCTATGAAAATTTCCACAAATATCAGGTGATTGTAGTCAGTAATGTTCAGCCGATTGACTCTATCGTGGTGGTATCTTATGTAAAGTAAACATAACTAGGACACTCATGTTCCGTAGTTGACATGTTATTTAAGTAAATACATCTTAATGGGAATTGGTAACTACGTTACAAGCACAGTAATATTCCACTGATATCGAAAGAATTCAGAGCTGAAACCCGTTCAAAACAAACCGTCAGAAATACGTTCACGCGACGTTGACTCGAAAATGCACGGCTTTTCTAAGAAAGTGCATTGATCAGAAAGATAGACTGCTTCAGAGCCCATTACTTTGGCAAAGAGCCACTGTTTGGGAGTAGTTCGTCAAATCACTGGTTCAGCCTCTCGGAGAAAGACTCCGTTCAAATAGGTTTTTGGATTAAGTGAGATTAAAAACAAGTTGAGGCCAAAAGTCTTCCACTTTGCAACAACATGGAAAAACACTTCGTTAACCGTAAATAATCTACAATAAAACTTCAATATAATGTATTTGATGTAGAAGATAAATTTAATAATGAGGGGAAAAAGAAATATGATTAATATCTGGGCGTATAGAGATTTGATTTATAGAGTATCAACTATTTAGGAAAGATATTGGAAACAAATATTTAGAATTTTAGATAACAAGATTTTGAGACATCAATGTTCAAGTAATACGTCTGCATTTAAAGAGTCCACTTTATTTATTAAAGACTGAAGAGCAGTATTGGTTAATATTTACTCAAAAAACAGAAGTAGAGATAATATTCGTATAATTCATTTGTTTATTATTACATCAAAAATCAAATCAAATCAAAATTGAAAAACCCTTCATTCATCACATCACACTGAAGTACGCATTGTGCAATAATCTAAACCACATTGCGGTCTGGAATGTGAGAAGGAATGTTCTCAGGACCATATCACAGTTTGCTCTCATAGCGTCATATATTGGGCGATACATTTTGTTTCCACTCTTCTACGTTGTGGATAATTTACCACTTCATGTAAGCACTTGTTATCCCCAGTGTTCTGCAAATGCAACGTAGTCGATTGTAGGTAAGTAATTACGCTTAATTTCCGATACTAACCATGTTGATCAATCAAATAAAGTTCATTTAAAAATAATTTTAAATATTGTACATGTTTCTCGGAAATATTTTCAAATCAATTTCTACTCCCTCGATGGTTTTAAAAAGAGTTTTATTGAGATGAAAAATAATGAGGAACGTATTGAAATTTGCTACACGAAAGAATATTCAGCTATTACTGATAAACATTCACCAACCGACTGAATAAGTGTTCTTCGCTTGAGTATATAAATTCGTGTCCGATACGGACACCGAAAAGTTGATTCAAATGTGCATCTTTGAAAAGTAATAGCGATAAGCGGTTTTCGTAAAACATGTAGAATTTGAAGTAAACGACATGCCAGCGAGAATTATACTAGTTTCTATTTTTATTTTGTTTATGATTTGGATTTTTATTACCTACAGCTGTGAGTCTCCATTTGCTTATATGTCTAGAATATTAAGGACAATTTATTTTCGTTACCACACGTGCCCTCCTAAATTGCGCAATGCTCAAGTCAGTCGGCCCGGTGGCCGAGATCGCTAAGGCAGTAGTATCGTAGTGATCTCAGAAGGGTCGCGGCTTCGAGTCCCGCCTCGGACATAGTTGTTTTTGTGTTCGTCCTTTCACCCCTTATCATCACCATTTCGTTTCACCTTCATAGTTTCCATAACGTTAATGCCAGTATTGGTCGCTAATGACCTGGATGTTAAGGCGATCATAAATAAAAAAAAATGTTCAAGTCACCGAAGACCGTGTTCTCGTGGGTTAGGTGGTTTTGGCTGTTCCTACATGTCAACTGTCACTAAATATTATCTTTGACGTTGAGAAAGCTTTGTATAATGTCTGGAACAAACGTCTTCTCTAAAAAATGAGGATAATTCGATTTCCTTATTAAATGCAGTAAATAATAAAAATATTTATCTAGTGTCGTAAATTTAAAGTCAACCTACAGAATTCAAATGACTATGTAATATTAGCGCGAGTTCCGCAAGTCTCTCCCTTATCAGCCACACTAACATTTCATTTTGTATATCGCTAATTTAACTTATTCTGAAATTTTCCTATTTGCAGATGTCACAGCCATACTCATGCCCATATGACTCATAAAGATTTATTAATAGAAGGTGGCAACTTACAAGAAGACTGAAATTTACTGATAGACTAGAGAAATAAATGGAGAGTAAAACTTAACATAAATAAATCTCATGCCAAATTATGAAGTTGTCTAAAACCCATTCCACGATTGACAATAATGGTATACATAGCCACTGCTTTCAATGTAAACTCATGTAACGTATGTATACAGTTAAAAATACACAATGTTAAAAATATACCAATTTAATAACAAAAAATCAAAAATATCTATTGATACAACAATGACAAGCTTGAGGTGTACAATTCGTCTTCTTTATTAACTTGTTTGCCCACTTTGCGGAGGTACATCAAAAAAAAAAAAAATTCCGCAAACTTAAAAGTATTCAAAACAAATTTCTTCCACGCTTAGTAAATGTTCCATGATATATTTCAAACAGATTAAAAATCTTACAATAGGACCACTTTTTAAGTGGATAACATATCATTAACCCGTTTTTATGTCTTCCATTCCAGCAAAAATATTTAAAGAAAAATTGCAAATATTTTCCAGAAAATTTTGAAAATGTCACAGAGGCTTCATATAAAGCACCCCAAAATTAAAATATCTCAATGATGCTCGGAAAAACACAACGAGAGCTTACTTATGTCTTCTGTATACCAAGTTTCAGTTCAAAAGCTTATAATCTGACGGAGTTGTTTGTGACCCATACTATTCCACCTATCCATACACACAGAGAAACAGATATACATTCTGATTATACACAATAACGTGAATGTACTTTTGACCTGCACCAAACTTAATGCATATTTGGAACAGCACTGATAAACCTGTATGCAAAATTACAGCTCAGAAGAATCTTAAACACGTATTAACACATTCTGCATTCGAATTCATTAAAAATTTGGCACCTCTAACGAACAATTATGACTCCTCCTTGACACAAATCCAGCCTAAGCATGTGCAATTTAGAGTCTCGAGGGCTGGAGATAACTTTATTTTTCTCCAAAAACTGCAATACTACAAGCAGAGAGAAGAACGCCTGAAATCATAATCTACATTTAAACTACAGTACTTCTCAGCGTCGCTGCTAGAGCGCAGCACTAATTGGATAAGCGCAAGACGCTACGATTTCAAGGAACTTCAAAACCCGGCAGAAGCTAGTTTGAAGTGTGTACGAGCTTCGTTGAAACGCGAGCCAAGAGCAGTCGTTGGTCGGTGTATAGTTTCTATACGGGGCAGAGAATATTTTTCGCGTAGTCAAGTGTAGTTAGTCGTCACTCAGAGCAGTGTATTATTGACAATCATCGCCGGCCACATGATGTATACACTTTGAATGCCACGAACGCTGCCACCTGCACATTAAACGTCGGACAATATAAGCTGACGGAATTCACACGGTGATTTAATAAAAACACATGAATACACTAACCAGGTGCCGTATTATATAGTTCTTGATCTATTTAGTGTTTGTAAACAGATTCTAACGTTTGCATGCACTGACAACTTAATTATTATATTCCAGGGACCAGGATCGTTTGTCGCTAAATTATTCTACAAGCGGAATTTCGGCTCACCCCAAAAATGCTAATAACTATATTGAAGCCTTCTTACACGGATTTTATGACCGGGAATCCGAGAATGTGATGTTGAGGTGATTCCAATATTTATAATTCCTATACTAACAAGAGTGATGTTGATAGATTTTGTATAGTTTTGTTTTGTATATTTGCAATGGCGTTAGTCTGGGTTGTGACATTTTTGAGAGACTGAACACTTTGTTTTGTTTTTTGTATTTGTGATGCGATGGTGTATATTGTGTATTTGTGAGATTTGTGATGTGGAAGTAGTGTGCCGAGATGCTGGTTTATCGGTGTATGTAATAGTTTTGATTTGGATGTTTGCCTGTTTGGTAAATGAATAAATACATATATGAAATACAAATATACTACAGGCAACAAGTAAAAGGAACGATGGTTCCATGTGTCATGATTAGGGAACGGAATTTATTGTAATAAAAAAGATAAAATGTGTACATACACATGTGTTTATTTTTCCCAATATGTCAGAAAAAATTGAAAATAAGTAAAATAAAAATTATTATAGAGTTGAAAATTCCTCTGTATAGGTATTTTACGAGCACAGAACGTCGCCGATTGGATTTTAACAAGAACTTGGAAAGTCTGAAAGAAATTTCCAGCTCTACAGAAGTATTGGAACACTAGTTTCTTTCGACAAATAAAATATGTTCGTCCTGTATACAATGTTTACAAAATGTTGCTGGTTGAGTGAATACTAGTACCATGGTATCAATAATGAATTCTAAACATGGCAGGGCCTTACTCCAACAACGCGATAAGAAGTGGATCTAAAAATATTTCTTAGTTTATCGAGTTACGCATGGGATCTACGTATGAAACATGAGCAAGCATGTGGTTAAAATTTCTTCTGATTCACGTACATCCTCTTATCCTTGATCTAAAGTACGCAGTTTTTAAGAAGCAGAGATGTGTGGGAGGGGGGAGGGAGGGGGATTTTGACAATTCATGAAAAAATTTCGGTAACCATAGAAGCACATTGCTTTGCTAAATAAGAAAGATGATTCCAGTAACATACATTGCAAACTCGCATCTGAAATGTTCCGTTTCGACGTATAAATATATTAAAATATAACGAAATATCTAGTAATAGGTAAAATATGTAAAATTATGTAATTATACCAAAATATTTTAAAATATGTAAAATAAGAATAGTTATAATTCATTTAAAATGTTTCAAAACTCTAAAAACTATTATTGAATGCAGAAATCTTAATCCTATAAAAATATGTATTTACATGAAAATTCGTTTCCTAGTAATGATGCATCACGAGTAGGGATGGCAAAAAGCATCGATGATCTTAAAACATCCATGTTTTCCACCATAAACATCGATATATTAACATCGATATTGCTTTCGATATTTTCTTCACATCAATATTTTTTTGCAAAAACATCGATGTTTTTTATTTTTTTTAAATAAACGGGTTTAGGCACATTGTGGAGTAGCAGCAATCCACAGCAATATCGTTGTTTTGCGTCATGCTCTTTATCACGCTGCACATTTCCTCTGTGCAATCTGAGAAAGTTTAGAAGCTGCTCGTGTTATGAATGTAAGTTATCATATCATGTCAGACCTGTCATTCCTGTCCAGGCCTGAATGAACCTGTGTCATTGCCTGAATCGACAGTGAAACACGAAATTGATAGCAAAACACGATGTTCATTATTGTCAATTTTATTCTTTACATTCAATAATAATTTTCACATACTACTAACATGCTGGTAACCAAACAATAGAATATATCCCTTTTACGTACTGTAATTAAAAATGGATAGGAAAATAGCATGTTTATCGGTCTATAATTGAAAGATCGAAGTGTTAAACATCGATATTTTCACGTTAATGTTTTCATTGACATCAAAAACTGTTGTGACCGGCCGCGCACAGTTGAAGGAGCCGCTGCCGAGTGACGTCAGCGGGGCGTTACCGCCCCATGCGACAGAAGGAGACAACCGGTGCGAGCCAGCCGAGCCCGGCTGCGCGCGGCCGTCACGCACGAGCAGGCGGGTAGAGACTCGGCCCCGCCCCTACTCCGCAGCTAGTCGGCGGGCCCACAGCCCTGCCGGGCTATAAGAGGGCTCCGACTCAACGCCAAAGACAGACAGCGAGAGACCGTGTTAGCAAGTGTATCCTGGCGAGTGTTTTGGTGTTAGAGGTGTTGAGTGCGACTACTACGACGACTGGCGCTACGAACTTGGAACTCTCCAACGGTTATTTGGTGACTTGGCAGATTTTGGGACTTCTTCTGGACTACAACAACACGGCTTCGCTTACGGTACATTCTTCTTGTGATTCGGCACTTCAGCTATTGAACCTGGTCTTGAATAAAATCATTTTAAGGATCCTTGTCTTTTATTGGATACTTCAAAAACCCTTGAGCGATGTATCGAAACAAGGATGTATCGATGTTGTGGTAAAATGGCGAGCGCCAGCCCGCGAGAGCCTTACCGTTGAGCACGTGAACGCGCACGCTGGCCACGTCGGCGTTGGAAGGGCTGCACGAGTACTTCCCCGAGTCGGCCAGCTCCGCGTGCTGGATCAGCAGGTAGGAGGTGGTGACTTCGCCCTTCTCGGTGATGACGCTCACCCCGCCGCGCGACGAGTCGTAGCTTATCACCTGCAACAATCACCACTCACCGTCACCACACACAGTCACACTGGCAGCGGGTAAAAACTCCCAGGCTAATGCTCGGCACGAGTGTCGAGTTGGTTATTTAAATAACATAAGCCTGAGAATGGAACGAAGCGAGTATCACAAATGTGTCCTACAATTTCGTCCTTACAGAAAAGAGGCGGTGCATGACAATCTGGAATGAGGATACCGATCTCAGTATCGTTGTAATACTTCTGAGGAAATGTAACAATTTTGCCCTAATTATTTTAAAGTTTTCACACATGTCAGTGCGATTTGTATGTAGTATATCTCCTCGCAATTTGCACCATTCATTAAGATCAGTACTAACAGATCTAACTCCTGACAGGTGTAAATGTGAACATGTACCAATTTAGAGGTTAAACGGTTTTAATCCGCCCACGTTATGCGTGACACACATCCATTGACACAGATATTACGATAAAAATAACTTATTTAGTCTAGAGTCACTCATATGAGTTTTACCACCTAAATCTTGACCTCTTAAACAATCAAATAATCTCTCAATACCATGTAGTGTCGAGGATGATTTAAAATTATGTATTTCACTTATATTATTTTCGTATTACACAGAACTTCCTGATAATTTACACATCGAGTTGTTGAGTTTTGGATGGTACCATTTTAACTGCAAGCTAAAGGATTCGTCAAAGTATCTTCATCAAATAAAATAAATTTTCCGTCATTGGAAAAGTAGTCTTTTTTACATGTAAATGTATCAGCTTGATTTCAATCTCTTTAAAAAATATTATACTTAAATAATTAAACTTAGAAAACTACTAAAAAGAATAATCTCGACTTCAACTGTTGAAGAATGCAAAGCATCTCCTTCTAGGCGATGAGTTCACGAAATGCATCCAGTGCTGCACTTCATCCAATATTTGGAGATTTTCCACAGAAGGCTCCCTAAACGACTGGGGACCCGGAGACAACTTCGACGCTCTCCTTGAGACGAGCTCCGAAAACGAAACTCATTCCCGACGACGCTCGAAAGCCTACGAGGCCGTGAGAGGAGAGCGGGGGGGGGGGCACGCAGAAAGAGCCTGCCTCGCTCGGCGGTCGCCATTATTACGTACACTACTATCGATATTCGTTACGAGAGATCTCGACGACGGCCCCGTAATCGAGAAAGTTATCTGGCGGCGGGAATCGATGCCGGCGAGCCGGGGCGGAAGCGGGGGCGGGAGGCGGGTGGGGATTGGCGGGGGCGGGTACGCCAAAGGGAGAGGGCGGGGGCGGTGGGCGGTGCCCGGGGCGACGCGGGCAAGTTCCGCCGGAGACAGCACCGGCCGGGGGCGGAGGGGAGGGGCCGGGAACGAACTGACGATAATCACGGAGGAGGCGCACGGGGAAG
Source organism: Teleogryllus occipitalis (assembly GCA_011170035.1). Lineage (NCBI taxonomy): Eukaryota > Metazoa > Arthropoda > Insecta > Orthoptera > Gryllidae > Teleogryllus > Teleogryllus occipitalis. The sequence continues at coordinate 51,087 of BLKR01003130.1, forward strand.
TAACCGGAGGAGAAAAGACGCGGGGCGGAGGACTGAGGGTGGGGGTGGTGGGAGGGGGAGGGCGCGGCGGCGGCCGGAGACTCAAGCGTCGCCAAAGGAACTGAGTTCCTTGTTACGGAAGCAGCTACGGAAGAATACACAAGTGTCTTTATCACAAGACGTCAGGCATCAAGGGCTCTACAGGACCTCCTCATCTCGTCTAGGCGGAGCAGCGCGGCGATGCAGGAAGCGGGCTGAGAGGGAGAGAGGGAGGGGGAGGGGATAGGAAATGGAGCTGTCTGAACGGTGGAGGGTGTTTCATTTTGATGAGAACGTCCTTGATTTTTGGCTGGCTGCAAGAGGTTGTGTCGAAAACGGAACGTGGAAATTGTGTTCCTAAATAGAGATATCTGTATGATGAGACTTTTTTTGTGAACGTATAAAGTGAACGAAGGGATTGGTGAAAGCAAATACAAAATAAAAGCCGGAAACTTTCGTGCATCGAAATATCCTCGAGTACCGTTGTTTTGAATGAAATTCGAAGGTATGAAATGGACAATTTTAAATAATTAAGTAAAGAAGGCAATAATAAGAAGAGTTCGTGTCAAAATCGACATTTATGTTACATATTAGAATTGTAATTAAACATTCATGATTCTACTACAACTAAATAGTATTTTCATCAGCTATTTCAATTTTACATTCTCAAAAAAACTTACTTCCTGATCTTTCTATGCCCGTCATTGCATTCGACATGTTAGGCCGCTTTTGAAAGCCTATTTTGTTCCATACTTCAAAACAATCCATGTACCCTCATAATTACGAGATTTTAATAATCAGAAACTTTTCTCGAGAAAAATACTCGATTCTACATTGCGGTCGTCATATCCAAGAAAAATCTTTGATATTTACTGACATTGCAATTATTTTGATTTCATGAAGAAGTGCAATCACAGCTTCATATGGAATAAAAAAATACTTATACAGCAATCGAATTATCCACTTTGTTAATGCATCTTCAATTTTTCTTTTTTAACATGCCACAAATGTATTTATTTACGTTCAAATCTTACATTATAAAAAATTATTCGTGGAATGGTATATGAGTTATGCGAATGATTTAATTCTAATTAAATACAAGTTCTTTGTACCTTCGTTTCACACAAATGTGGAAACATTGTTAAAAGAGCTGTACATTGAATGTAGTGATAGAGATTGTTATTTTCAAAAGTTTACGCATGCTGTTTGAATATTCTGCTTAGATTTGTAATATTCATTATCTATTTAATTCTCTTTGTAATACGTATTACTACGCAGTTTGGATACAATAATTACTTTTAAATACTTAAAATCATACTCTGAATTAACTAAACAGTCTATAGTGAGAAAGATGTCGCACTATAAATAAATTGATTTCTGGGGTGTTGAAACTCATCCCACTGGCTATGTACTGTGTAACAAAAATACCTTGGGTATCAGATGGATATCTAGGTATATTTTGAAGACTTCCTATCTGTTCTCTGCAGAGCGGCCGCGACAAGGCCTCCGGCCGTTCATCCCCCCTCATCCACGGTGTTTCATCACCCCACGCCGCGCTATCACCACCACAGCCACCCGCACTTCCTGCACACCGCGCGCACCCGGGCGCTTCGCAATCTCAGGTTTAAGGCCCACTCAAAACGGAGGGGGGAGGAGCCAGATTTCGTTCGAGAACGCTCGGGGCGAGAGGGTAAATGGTTTTGTATATACGCGTCCCGCTTTTACGATGGTATAAACGCACACGCCGCCCCAGGCAGACGGGCGGTCAGTTGAGCGCGCGACGAGCGCAAACCCGCGCGGATATGCGCTTCGGATTCACGTCTGCTGGCGACTTTGCGGAAATGAAACTTTTGTCGGGTTGTTCGTTGTAGTAGATGTAATTAACACAGTGCAAGCGAATGTTTCTTTTAAAAGTGCGTCGCTTTATTTAATTTTCTGCTTGAATTCTTATTTGTAAATATTTTGTAGTGAATGTTAAAATCATTTTTTGGGGATAACTAACTGAAATTGTCATTCTTAATTAAACCTCGTTGGCTAAATTAGTATATTGTTAGGAGAAAATGGTTTGTGACATTTTTCCTATGACAAAGAAATCATGTAAGCCTTCATGGTTTATCTAATCTGGCGTATTTTACAACACGAAAATGTGCTCTGTGAATTTACCTCTGCAAAAGACATGTGGAAAATGAAAATGTGTCAATTTGCTCATTGTCCTAGTTGTAATGAACTTAATGCATATGTCTTAAAAAGGGACGTATCGTTTCGTTTCTTGGTGCGTTCTTTTTTCTGAACATTTAGAAATTAACGTTACTTCAGATTAAATTTGTATGGCCATGGGACGAATTCTATATTTTTTATTTGAATTAATTTAAGCTTTAACTCTTACGGAAAGAAAACAAAATTACGTTATTCGTAATGGATGGTTTCTGGACATGCAGTTAAATAATTCATTTGTATCAACATGAACAAGAACATTTATTCAAAATTACGAAACAATGCTCAACAGATTGGTTACTGACATGTCAAAAATGAAAAAATCACTATTTTTTCGATTGCATTACTTCTAGTTAACAAATTACAATTGTGTGTTATTAGAATAAGTTTTTCATTTTATTTTTTATCAATACTTTTTATAGACATCCGACAAATGCAAATGCATATCATTTCTCTATGAAAAATAAATAAATATCGCTCTGGGGGTAAGATTATGAATGTGTCGTTAATGGAGAACGGTTTGTTGAATTTTCTTTTCAACAAGCAATTGTGTTTGAGCCTGTGTGAAATATGGTTGTAAATATTGCGCAAAACTGCGTTTTGAATTCATGAATTCAACATAAATTCTGCGGAAATGAAAAGTTAGTTTGAGCAAACATGTACACTAAGGGTAATTGACATTCTGTTTTATTTTTTAACTGACCGTTTCATTTTATTTTCTATACAATACGCTTGGTAACATTTAATAGGTAAGATGTTTTAGGGCGTTACTAATGCAAATAGGAGTAAGACGATGAAGAAAGATTGTAGGATTGTCGAGGAAGGATCTAACATTATCTCCCGGAAAAGCCATTTATGTGAAGTTAGACGGTACACATTACGGCAAAGATCATGTGAAGATGTGATTTGAATTAAGTCTTCATAGGACACTGCGGAAATGTAACAATTGTGTGCTCATTTACATATACGTTCTATAGCTTTATTTCCAGTAGTGTTTTATTTTATTTTGAAGACACGCATTCGTTTTCTGTACACTCTGATTAGCAAGGAAACAAGGATTATTGTTGTGGCTTTTTTGGCTCAGGATTCATTTATAAACATTTCTTTCATTTTCTTTTATGACATAAACATTTCTTTTATGACATAAACAAAGGAACACTGCGTTTAATTATTAAAAAGACCTATTAGACAGGAAAAGGATGAAATTTAATTTGATCTCGCCAAACCCTGCACCTCGCCACGCCCCTCCCTTTGCCTGCGCACTCTATCGCCATCCATACCACGCCCTCTACCTGCCTTCCCGACGCGTCTTATCCCGTCCCAACCCGTCCCATCCCGTTCCATCCCGTCCCATCCCATCCGATTCCGTCCCATCCAGTCCCATCCCGTCCCAATCTGTCCCATGCCGTCCCATCCAGGCCTGACCCATCCAGTCCCATCCCGTCCCATTCCGTTCCATCCCGTCCCTTCCCGTCCCATCCTGTCCCATCCCGTCCCATCCTGTCCCACCCCGTCCCAACCCATCCCATCCTGTTCCATCCAGTCCCATCCCGTCCCATCCCGTGCCATCACGCCCCAGTCCGTCCCATCTTGTCCCATCCCGACCCATCCAGTCCCATCCCGTCCCATGCCGTCCCATCCCGTCCCATCCCGTCCCATCCTGTCCCTTCCTGTCCCTTCCTGTCCCTTCCTGTCTCGATCATGCTCCGCCCACCTCTCACGAAACACTTCTCCGGAATACTTGAGGATGGCCTTTGACAATTGTTGTAAAAAATAAATTATTGATGGAACTTCTAAGACAAGTACCATGTTAAACCTGGTTTCTTCCAAGTTAAGATGTATCAGTACATTTATAAAATTTTATAAAAACCGGAATGTCTATTGAAACCTTTTTGCGTGGCACTCATTAATTGTTATAAAATAAAATGATAATTTTGAGAACAGGAGGATTAATTTGATTAATAATATGCTTTAGAGAATTCCGTTTTTTTGTTCCTTAATGCACGCCGAAACCTCTATTCAATTGTCTCTGAATATTCTGTTAAGTTTGTTATAACTGTATTTGAACGGTGGATTCTTAGCTGACTGGTAGACATCATATCCGAGGCATGATTTCCAAAATTTCCGTCGACATTATTCATGGTGAAATACCATCAGAGCGCATGTTGAAGTGCAGTAAATGCAGAATGGAAAAAGAAACATTGGCACCCATGCCTCCTGAGCGTCATGTCCCTGCACAATCAAGAATTTAGCGACTGCGGCCGCGGTAACCTTCGACGTCAATGTAAACAAAGCTTTGAAATTCTTTCTAACAATTTAAATCTTTTAAAACACCAAAGTAATATGAAAACCACGAAGACTTGTCAAAGCTTATGCTGGTGAAGATAACACCATAAAATTTAAAACATAATACCTATATTATTGAAGACTAAGAAACATTTGTTAAACGGCAACTACGAATTATTCATTTGATATATCCCATCAAATCCATTTAAGACAACGTAGGTTTTCTTAATATTGAATAAATTATTAATGAAATATAAATGGTCGTAAAGACTCTTGCACGTTTCTCATGATTTAATAATTAGTGTATACTATTGTGGGACAAAGAACTAAGAAAAACATTCAATATTTAAAGAGCCACGTAGTGTGATCTGTTGCATTACTGAAGTAGAGTAATTAAATAATTATTTGCATCCATTATTTTGGATATTTTAGTACGTTAGTTGACTCAAGAACTCAATCAATGAATTTACATAATAATTACGTTATTCACTACATCATTTATGTGTTTAAGTTCCAGAGAGTGTTTTCCATGCTGTTACTTATCGCACCAATAAGGCAACACGCTGCTTGGGTGAGAATGCATTTGAAGCAAATAATAAAAATGAGGAGAGGTGGGATACAAGGCTCTATTTAATGAAGCATTAATTATTGCGTAATAAACACACTTCAGTTAGTAACATGATGTTACTGAAACTGCGGTTATTAGATAGAAATGTTAAGCAACAAAATTGAGACTTTGCAGGCTAAATTTAGAATAGTAACATGATTTTGCTAATTTAAATGTTTAAATAGCCGATTATTCCGATCATAAAATACAGATAAGACGATTAAATAAGTGATAATTTATTAGCCTGCAAGAATCGAAGGACGAATGAATGACAGCATTTACAAGACTTTTTGGCTGGCACCAAAATAAATGTAACAATTGTAAATCCGCGATTCGAGTTGATTCCACCTTTAAATCCGGGGATTGAAGTAAATTTTTTTCTATTCTTTTATTTGACGTATTTGTTTAGATTTTTCATACATTACAACATATTTTAGAATTACTTTTTAGTCGTCAATTACGACGGAGAATTAAGAATATTTTATTCGAATAAATAAAACTTCATGTAAATTTTGTAGAGAATGTTGAAATATTTCAGAACTTCCAAAACTGTGATACATTATAATGAAATTACTGAAGTATGAGGAAATTAAATAGACTTTTTTATCCAATATGTTTATTTATCTTGGGCAAATGTGAAAACCGTAAACCTAAAACACTGCGAAGCATAAGATGTGTTCTCTGTATGGAAAGAAGAAGCATTTCATGCTTGTTTTCCAAAGTCGTTAGTGTCTCCAAGTGAACAGAAACGAAATAGACATTTTTTCTCGCTTGGTAGTTTCAAGCACCGAAAATATTTGGTTCACTATTCTGCATTGGTATTCTGGAAAGACTTTTGCGAAAGAAGCGAATCTTAATTGGATAGCAGAGTAAACATGAAACTGAACATTTTTTTTAAAATTTTCAATTGACCTAAATTTTTCTTAAAAAAAAACAGTGTTTATCTACTGGCATATATGTTAAATGAGTACCCCTTGAATTAGAATTAAGAATTTTTTTCATTTTGATATAAAATTTATTTACAACATGAGCGTCGCAGAATCGGTGTCGATGTACAAATGATTTTAGTTTAATTATTTGAGCATCAAAGTTGTGTTCTAATATCGACCAGGCTACTAAATATAATATTTATTCGTGAAATATTCGTCAACTGGCGTTAATCGTGAGCTCATTTTATACACATACTATATTCAATTACATATAAAATACTTTTTTCTGAGAAAAAATTCTAAAAATATTCTAAAAATCTTCAGGTTCATACTCTGTTACACACGTTAAAATTGTTCAATCGCTCTACAAATGGGTTTAACTTACAGAATCTTTTCACATTTTCAATATAATCAAAGAAGGAGATCGAAGAAATCAGAAACTTACCAAAATGCGAAACACTCTAACATTTTACAAACATTCAGTTATTAAAATAATTTTTAATGATTGCCTACAATAAATTTTCTCTTTATATTGAACTTAAGGTTTCGAAGTAAGAACGATATAGATTCAAAATACCAACTTTTTTAGGAGCGGTCTTTCTGAGTATGAAACGTGATAAATCTCAAAATGTTTTCTGAGCTCAGGAGCTTTTTACATATATCGCTATTTACTTATTTAGTTAAACTAAAATATCTTTAACCAAGAGATTTATTATAAGATACTTTTTCATTCCCCGGACTCTATTTACAGACTGTTTTTTCGGATCCTTTCAAATGCCAGAATTCAAGAGCTGGAACGTTGTTTTAGACTTAGATAGAGCCCGGGATAAGAGATGCCTTGGTTTCCAATCGAACTTCACTTTTCTTACGCGAAGGCCTCTCCAGAATACTCGCACCGAAGTGCGGCTTGGTGCCAGCCAAGCACACGAGCGCGCTCCAGGGGGGAGGGGGGCGGGGCAGGCAGACGAAGGGGCACCTGAGAGAAGACGTTGAAAGTGATGCGCAGTTCGACGAGAGCCATCAACCGCAGACGAGAGGGCGGCTGCTCCTGAAAGAGAGCGGCCCGTTAGAAGAGAGCAACGCGCATGGCCAGCAGGCTCGCTTTCCATGCAACAGGGTTCGATTCTCGCTGGAGACTTGAGAGAGACTTTTGTAGCTTCCCCAAAAAAATGTAGTTACATTGAGTGATTGATTGTTTCTAAGTACGTCAACTACTATGGTCATTAGTAGTGGATGATTTTATTCAGGGAGGTGGTAGTACTACGCCAACTGCGATGGCCATTAGAAGTGGATGATTTCATCCAGGGAGGTGGTGGTTCCACCCAAACTACTTTGGTCATTAGTAGTGGATGCTTGGTCCAGGAAGGTAGTCGTTCCACGTCAACTACTATGGTCATTAGTAGTCGATGCTTTTATCCGGGGAGGTGGTGGTTCCACGTCAACTACTACGGGCATTAGTAGTCGATGCTTTTATCCGGGGAGGTGGTGGTTTCACGCCAACTACTATGGTCATTAGTTGTGGACGCTTCTATCCGGGGACGTGGTGGTACCACGTTAACTACTATGGTCATTATTAGTGGATGCTTTTATTCAGGGAGGTGTGGTACCACGCCAACTGCTAAGGGCATTAGTAGTGGACGCTTTTATCCATGGAGGTGGTGGTACCACGCCAATTGCTATGGGCATTAGTAGTGGACGCTTTTATTCAGGGAGGTGTGGTACCATGCCAACTGCTATGGGCATTAGTAGTGGAAGCTTTTATCCGGGGAGGTGGTGGTACCACGCCAACTGCTATGGGCATTAGTAGTGGACGCTTTTATCCAGGGAGGTGGTGGTACCACGCCAACTGCTATGGGCATTAGTAGTGGATGCTTTTATCCAGGGAGGTGGTGGTACCACGCCAACTGCTATGGGCATTAGTAGTGGACGCTTTTATCCAGGGAGGTGGTGGTACCACGCCAACTGCTATGTGCATTAGTAGTGGACGCTTTTATCCAGGGAGGTGGTGGTACCACGCCAACTGCTATGGGCATTAGTAGTGGACGCTTTTATTCAGGGAGGTGTGGTACCACGCCAACTGCTATGGGCATTAGTAGTGGACGCTTTTATCCAGGGAGGTGTGGTACCACGCCAACTGCTATGGGCATTAGTAGTGGACGCTTTTATCCAGGGAGGTGCTGGTACCGCGCCAACTACTATGGTCATTAGTAGTGGACGCTTTTATCCAGGGAGGTGGTGGTACCACGCCAATTGCTATGGGCATTAGTAGTGGACGCTTTTATTCAGGGAGGTGTGGTACCATGCCAACTGCTATGGGCATTAGTAGTGGACGCTTTTATCCAGGGAGGTGTGGTACCACGCCAACTGCTATGGGCATTAGTAGTGGACGCTTTTATCCAGGGAGGTGCTGGTACCGCGCCAACTACTATGGTCATTAGTAGTGGACGCTTTTATCCAGGGAGGTGGTGGTACCACGCCAATTGCTATGGGCATTAGTAGTGGACGCTTTTATTCAGGGAGGTGTGGTACCATGCCAACTGCTATGGGCATTAGTAGTGGACGCTTTTATCCAGGGAGGTGGTGGTACCACGCTAACTGCTATGGGCATTAGTAGTGGATGCTTTTATTCAGGGAGGTGTGGTACCATGCCAACTGCTATGGTCATTAGTAGTGGATGCTTTTATCCAGGGAGGTGGTGGTACCACGCCAACTGCTATGGGCATTAGATTTGGACGCTTTTATCCAGGGAGGTGGTGGTACCACGCCAACTACTATGGTCATTAGTAGTGGACGCTTTTATCCAGGGAGGTGGTGGTACCATGCCAACTGCTATGGGCATTAGTAGTGGACGCTTTTATCCAGGGAGGTGTGGTACCACGCCAACTACTATGGGCATTAGTAGTGGACGCTTTTATCCAGGGAGGTGTGGTACCACGCCAACTACTATGGGCATTAGTAGTGAACGCTTTTATCCAGGGAGGTGGTGGTACCACGCCAACTACTATGGGCATTAGTAGTGGACGCTTTTATCCAGGGAGGTGTGGTACCATGCCAACTGCTATGGTCATTAGTAGTGGATGCTTTTATCCAGGGAGGTGGTGGTACCACGCCAACTGCTATGGGCATTAGATTTGGACGCTTTTATCCAGGGAGGTGGTGGTACCACGCCAACTACTATGGTCATTAGTAGTGGACGCTTTTATCCAGGGAGGTGGTGGTACCATGCCAACTGCTATGGGCATTAGTAGTGGACGCTTTTATCCAGGGAGGTGTGGTACCACGCCAACTACTATGGGCATTAGTAGTGGACGCTTTTATCCAGGGAGGTGTGGTACCACGCCAACTACTATGGGCATTAGTAGTGAACGCTTTTATCCAGGGAGGTGGTGGTACCACGCCAACTACTATGGGCATTAGTAGTGGACGCTTTTATCCAGGGAGGTGTGGTACCATGCCAACTGCTATGGGCATTAGTAGTGGACGCTTTATCCAGGGAGGTGGTGGTACCACGCCAACTACTATGGGCATTAGTAGTGGACGCTTTTATCCAGGGAGGTGTGGTACCACGCCAACTACTATGGGCATTAGTAGTGGACGCTTTTATCCAGGGAGGTGGTGGTACCACGCCAAGTCAGCCCTTCACATCGACTCGCGAGGGATTGTACGCCTTCGTCACGTACCACCCCCTGTAGGGCACCGCCCAAGCCGGGACAAGTTCTAAGTTCTCATCTAGTCTTCCGATATGCGTGTTAGTTATGTTGACGTAAGTGTATTTATGAGTAAGGGAGGATAGGACAAGTGAAAGGAAGAAAAGATCGTGCGCGGTCCTTGGGCCGTTTGTTCGGTTGGCATTGGTTTGGTCTCCGGCATTTGACAGGTATTGATCGGAGAAACCACGGAAAACTACGATCAGGGCAGCTGATCGCTAGAATTCTCCTGGAGGTAGCGTCTGAAGGCTAACTCTAAAGATGGTGTCAAAAATCCATCACAGTCTGGACTCGAATCCTAGGACCTTCCGGTTGGAATAGCTACATAGACAGTGGCTTTGAGGTAACTCAGTCGGTGAAAAATATCAGCCTCTGTGGTTGGTACAATACGAAAATTGCTACTGTAGATGTAACTCATATGTAATAGAATTTGTGATATGAAAGATGTTACTCGTGGAGTCTTTTTCTACTGCAGCACTTTCTGATTGGTTGAGCAAAGCCTATTTCTCTCGGCGTAGTTGCAATTGACCCATCATTTCACAACACAGAAGCAAACAAAACTTTCTTGTTTATTTATAAAGTTTTAATTTGAATGAACTCAGTTCATTTATATGATCCATTTTGCGATCTATTTCAATATGCTTGGTGTGTCAGTCTAATCATCACCGTTATGTCTCCTGAACCGTTTCATTCTCATGCTATATTCCATATTCATGCTATTTACTGACTGTCTTGAAATTACTTTTTAAATTAAATTGACAGTCTATAAATTTCAGAATTTTTTTAATCGCAAAAATAACATCACAGCACTTATTTAAATCTTAAAAATACATTAATAAGGCTTTCCATTGATATAATTGATAAACTCACTTAAAACCAATTTTATTATTAATGTTACAGCAAAGTGGTCAATGATCGCTAACGTAGCCCTATGATAGATCCTTTGCAATTTTGTCGGTATGTTTAGGGTAGGTTAGTGTCCATATTTAGGTTACCGCTGATACTGTTTTGGAGTCAAAACCACTGCTGACTCATTCAGAACAAACATTACAAATCACATTACATCAATATTCCCAAACTCCACAAGTCAAAGTTTTGAACACAGCTCATAAATTATTGCACGGGAACGATCTGTCATACGATATTCAATTTTGGTGAAACTTGTTGTATTTGCAATCATCTGACGAGATAGTTTCATACGAATGTTACAGGTGTGTGTGTGTGTGTGAAACGGTGTTATTTCTTCATGGAGTACAAAAACATTACAATGTCAATACGACGCATCATTTTCGTGCAAATTTTGTCAAAAAAATCGAATGGAAATTGAACCACGAAAATCATGTTTAGCTCAAAATTTTCTCAAATGCGAATGAAAATAAGGTTTACCTAGTTTTACAAAGAAAATCAAATATATAGATGAAGAAACTATGCTTTTTGCAAAAAGGAAAAATACGAAAAATAAAATTACTCTTAAAATGTATGCAAAAATATTAATGTAATAAAATTATGTTTAAGGGTTGAAACATTGAATGTAGTGAATTGTAGTAAAGATCTTGCAAGATGCAAATATTGTTATACAGTAAACCCTCATTAACACGAATTCGAGGGACTGAAATAACCGAAGTTCGTGTTATAAAAAAATACGTGTTTTCAGAGTATTATAAATGTCCGTATTACCGTAATCTCTGGCCGGAGTCACAGTTTTGTTCGTGTTACGGCGAAATTCGTGTTAAGCGAGTTCATGAAAACGAGGGTTTACTGTATATTCATTAATTTGGAATAACTCAATGACAAACAGCAACAGGCGATATGGCGTAGGAGAGATCTCTCAAATAGGAACAGCTGATTACATTCTCCCGGTCAAAGTAATGATTACAATTCAATGACGAATAATAGTGTTGAATATGACTTCCCAATTACCAACACATTGCAATGCATGTTCTCTTTAAAGTCGCAATGCCTGCGCGCACCGGAAAATTATCTTCCCAGATATATACTGTTTTTTTTGTATCACTCTTTCGCAAATTGGAATATTTAATTTTTGTAATAATTGTAAAGTTTTGTAACTGTAGTTAGAGCTCGGAGACAACTTGCATGTTTCAAATTGATGGTTCAGGTTTAATCAGGTTTATCTGGTTTTAGTTAATCACAATAAAAGTATATATCCTAACATTGGCAACCAACTATGCTTGAAATATATCTAGGATTCACGCTTTCACCACTGAAAGCTTTCCTAAATTTTGAACTCACTGTTGTAAATAAAGTAGACTGAACATAACGTTATTTATTTTTTTAATCTTCATTCATTTCCAGTTAGTTTTAAAATTCTACGAAGACATTTGTGCATTGATAATTCAATTAAGTTTTTTCGAATCTATTCAAAAACACAATTCATTGCTCCGTGTGTAGTAATGTGCGTGTGCACTCGTCCTAATGAAAAGACATCACCGCTTTCATGCTTTAAATGCGAGAAAATCTGATTTATGACCGTAAATTCACGTTGAGTTTGATACCAAACTAATGTTTGTTAAACTCTCAACTGAAACCGCTGTTCTAAAAATAATTGTATAAATTACTTTCAACGTTTGTATTATCCTCGCGTCTGCCGTTTGTTCTGAATGCCGGAACTGCACCCGTAAAAAAAAGTCTCTCGGCGCGAATTGTCACAAGGCGACAATTCTGAAATCCCACGAGTGGTGCTGCTGGAGAGGACCGGACGGTGCTTCAGACGACGGGAAGGGGAAATGGAGCAACGGGGCGAGCCGGTCAAAGAGAAAAAGAGAGACGGCGGAGCGAAATAGCGGTGAGGAGTCGTGTTTATTCCTTGCTCGCGGAGAAAGCTGGGGGAAGGGCGTGGCAGTGACCATTTGAAAAATGATTGCTCCAGTGGGATGAGTCGGTGGAGCGAGTCTGAGAGAGGACGAAACGAGGGGAGCCGAAAGAGAAGAAAGGAGGGATATGGAAATGTGAAAGGGGGAGGGGAAGAGAGAAATAGAGGAGGAAGACGTTTGGGTGCCACAACCTAGAAACAACTGCTGCTGTGATTCGAATACAGATAGCTGCATTGCACAAATGGCAAGTTATAGAGCGGGCTGTACATTCGGAAGACATTCTTTAAAGTAGGAGGGATTTTAAGGTTCAGTCTGGACGTTGTTACATGTTGGAGCAGACGACAGATGGAATGCACTGTTCTACTTCTGAAGAAAGTATAGCGAGATTCCCTGTGAAGAGAGTAGGTTCATGTAAATTTAAGACAGAATAATGGCAGTTTTTATTTTCAACAACATTAAATAGAGGAGAGCTTTTAGGCAGCTCAACTAAAAAATAATGCAGTTATTTTCTGATTGGATTAATTTCTTTGCAATATAACTCACAATTCTACTATTTCACATTGACTGACGTTTAAAGTTCTTATTCAACGACATTCGAAGATAATGTACTATACCTCGTATCAATAGAAATGTGGGAGAAAAGACGACCGTAAAATAACAAGTATAGGCATCTTAGGGTGTTACAAATTGTCCCACCTTTACTTGAAAAAATATATTCTTCGCAAAAATTAAAATAATTTGAAAAACATAAATAAGTTTGATAGGCATATCACAAAAATAATAATTTATTACGTAAATAAAATCGATAAGTTTATGTTTTATAAAATATTTATGTTTGTTTTTCAGACGTAATCCGTCGTTTAGTATTAAGCTTTTTACATATGCGTTTCCAGACTTATACTAGTTAAATGCTAACTTAACCGAAACATAAAAGAGAATATTATAGGGGCATAATCTCGGGGTTATGCATCATGGTTGGCTGAGGTTTTGGGAAAGGTTTCAAGTGGGACTCCATTTTTTACTCGAGTGTGAGTTAGATTTTTGCAAGAGTAAAGTAGGTTGCTGCTGGTAAGTCTGTTAGGTTTTGGTAAATGTGAACGAGGTATTTGGTTTATTATTGTATTGATGTTGAGGTAACATTATGTGTCTATGTTTGAAAAATTATGTATCCATTCTTAATACCAGAGAGAACAGTGATAAAACATAATTACAATTGTACAAAAACCTTTTGACATACCGAAGAGTATTATTTCACCCACCTCGTCGTGGTGATACCAGAAGATGTACGCAGGCGGCTCGGGGCTGTACTTGATGATGCACGTGAGGTTGATGGTGCTGCCGCGGTCCACGTGGAGGTCAGGGCCTCCCAAGATTTGCGCCGTGGGAACTGCAACAACCAAGGAGGGACGTCAGAACGCAAAGATTCCACATCTCAGATAGTAGATGCAGACAGAGCGAAAGGTGCCTCGGAATAAATGCAACTAACTGTCAAGGCACATAGTGGATCGAAGATGATCACGTTTCGCCAAAGAACTTGTAGTGGGAAATTTCATATAATGAACTTCGCATGTTAAATTTGCAACTGATTGGTACGCAAATCGTTTTGCTGTGGTGTACTGAAGGTCCCTTATTGACGCCGTTATAGTTATTAATTTCACTAGGCCGATAGGCACCAAATAACAGACGTGGTTGGAGTTTGTAAACCGAGGCATGTTTATAACCAACCATGTCTGATTTGTGTTACAGACCGTATTCTGTTCAATGCTTTTCGTAATACCATATATTTTTAAGAAAAATAATACAAATAAGAAACATCTTTGCTCTTAATACATAGGAGTACAACACCATCTTCCCTTCCAATTCGATTCGATTCTTTGATGCATCAGACGCCAGGCTCTTTCTTTTCGATTTGATTGTTGCGTGAGACGCGGTAGTTTTGTTTCTACACACATTTAAACAGATGAATGTTCAACATTTTAAGATGGAGGATATTCCAGCCAATGTTTTCGAAAGTGGTGTCAAAATAAGAATATTGACAAAGTCAATGAAACAGTTATGCTGGCATTTGCAAAAAAAAATTAGATGTAACCTCCCACATTGTTGTGAACAAAATTCTGAATATTGAAACAACCTATGTTTATTAGTTAAGAAAAATGCTGGCTGAATTGGTTTGACATTCCATTTTCTTTCTGTGTATCCTGATCCTTACTGTTGATATTGAGAGAAACTACATTTTTACAACTAGATTTTATTACATGGGAGTTTTTTTGTTTTTTTTCTCCCTTTCAAAATTCAAAATTTAAGTAGTATATGACTTAGTGTAGGGATCACAGAATTTTGAAAATGTGCACACAATTCGCTTTTCCTCATAGCACGTCATACGCAGTTTTTAACTGTTTTTTGACGTAAAATAAATAAATAAATAAATAAACTACATCAATAATCTATCATTTAATATCACTTATAAAAGTAAAATTAATTACACTCTTGATACAAAAATCTGCAATCTGCAGAACAATGTAAGGTAAAATAATAATAATAGATTACACCGAGGACGCAATGTGCTTCTGTTGTCATAGAAACGAGCAAGAGATATTTTGTAGCACGATGTATCAGGTATGAAGAAGAGTATTTTTTCTAAACCTATTATAGAAAATCTCAAAATTTAGAAAAAAATATATTATGTATATTTTCTGGTTTATTTTCTATTCATTTTCGTCTCTATTTTCAGGTCCCAACACAACGCAAACCGTCAGCCGAATCTTCCTATTATTTTAATGTCCATAAGTTAAGTGATTTTTAAGTTCTGATACTGCATTTTCTTGTTTAATTACATCAGCTGAAAACTGAAATTTGAGTTTCAAAATTGAACTATTTATTACTTAAATTGTGTGAGGCAAGATGTAACTTCAGAAAAACTCTTATCCATCATTAAGCAACTTATCCGAAATCTCTCAAAGTACAGAAAAGTGTGTGTTTACAAAACTTTCTAGAGAATAATATCACAAACAATGGTTGCGTGCACATTCATATTAAAACATGAACACAAGATAAATATCTAACTATTTAACAAAACATTTGTTTCAGATCGTACTGCATTTAAGCAGTTTTCGATCACTGTATTGTCTCCCACTCACATCAAATGGAAGCTTCTTTCTACTATTTGTTAGTAATCACTGGGAAAGACAAAGCAAGGCACACGTTAATAATTCAAGCAAAGAATAATTATTTTTAAAATTATGATTTTTTTAAAATACTTGAACTGTAATTATTTTTTACTGTAAATATGCATTTCAGTTTTTTTATATTTAATAGTGTATATTCTTTCATCGTTAATTATTGCTTTACAAAGGTTTTTAACAAAAAAATAAAAATAACATTCTGAGGATCGTTCCGGAAGGACCCACTAATTATCATTTCGCAACTTTGTTATTAACATTTTTTAAAATTTACAACCGAATAGTTTGAATTTTTAATCTGTCGGTAAGTATATATTAGCTAACATATATTAATATATTAGCTAATATATATTATAAGCTAGAAAGTTTGTAGAAAAAACAATTTCAGAATAATTAAAATAGAATGTGTGATTACAATTCCTTCTAAAAGAAAATTTGAAACGTTTCTAAAATCAAGCGCAACTGAGAATACATTTCGTCAAAGTATTCAGATCGTTAGCTGAAAATTCTACATGTACTAATGTTATTAAGAAGAGAAACTCCTTAAGTACTATTTACTGAAGAAACAAAAATAATGTTTATATTGAGTTTCCTTGTTGTTTGTTCTGTCCAATAGTACTTGCGTTCTCCAACACCTCGTGCCGCTGTAATTTCACCATGGTTCATTTTTGTATGATACAGATTTTCTATTTACCTTCCAACGGCGAAGAGACAATATTTTTACAATCTGTAAAAACCTGAAATGAGCATGGCAATGAATATAAGCGGGAAAGAAACATTGTTTGTAAAATATAAAATTTGACAATATTACACTAATATTACTTTACTAATGTATAACATGAATACATTTTTAAATAAACAATGTATACTTTATTGGGAAACATTTTTATTCTCTTAAAAATATTCTAAACCAATATTTAAAAAGAACGGGCACGCATGCAGAATACATAGTCAGAAATATGAGAATAATTTGATAAAATACAAAATTGTTTTACTTCTGTAACTAATTTACACAAAAGGGAAAATTCACAAATGAAATAAAGCAATTCCATACACCATCTTTAAATCTAGGAAGAGCACCATCTCAAAATTTGTCACAAAGCAAAATGTCTTCAAATCAAATGTTAGAAATCCAACACATTGCGATAGCTCAATGAAAAATTTATTTGACGCTTCTATTCCACTGGAAAACAGTAAACAAACATTGCTTTCTAACATTTAATGAATTTAAACAATTTCGGAGGGTGGGGAATTTCTACCTCACTAGAGTGACAGCATTCATTGGCCGTGTTCATTCTCAGTAACGTGTACTTAAAGCTGTAGCCGTTTATAATAATTTTTATGTACTTGCACGAAACTGTGTAGTAGAGCTGAGAAAAAGTATAAATTCAATTATTATATTTTTATGTTGGGTAAGTGTTATTTAAAATTTAAAAAAAGTATTGCATCATAACTCAGTACTGTCCTAAAGATCATGTTGTTTTACAGGTTATCGAAACACCTAAGAGGCGCTGATAATATTCATTAAAAACGAGACGAAAGTAGTTCCTAACATAATTATGTCAATTATAGAACAATAGATGGTAAACACAGACATCAAAACAATAATTTCTTATCCCTTCGCCTCCTCTGCCCCTGCTCCTTTGGTCCCTTCTCCCTTTTTCTTTCACCAAGTGCTAATTTGTCGATTGAAGTACCTGTACACACATACATATCGTAGCGCATTACGATAATTCCTACACGCTCTCAAGTTGTGACACGTTCCCGGCGCAGTGTCAAATTTAAGCGATCTAGGTGGAAAAAATTGATTTTTCCAAGTAATCCAAATTGATATTTTTTGACACATCTCGATGGCAGAATGTACATAGTATCCGACAACGACGAGATATTTCCGAGAAATCCGAAGCCAATGATAGACGTTCGAACTTGCTCGAACTTCCCACGGCCGAGAACAGTCCCAATAATACGCTTCTGTGCATCGAGTTTACTCAAAGTGTGTGTCTCGTAAGTGCTGCTGACAGTCTAATTTGTTATTGGAGAGTAAAGTCCATAGGTTTTCGTTACTAGTGACAGTTTTTATTATTCATTATTAGCCTGTATCTACTCACAGAAAAATACTAAAAAGGTGTCGTTCATCTGCAGTGACAAGGGTTTTGAAATTCGAGAAAGGTTTTAACATAGTATTTCACATAATTCCACTTCGATATTGAGTTTACCTTCCTCCCACACGTTCAAATTCTACGAGCCTGAGAAGAAACATTTAAAGTATATGTGTACCAAATTTCACCAAAATACAACAAATGCTTACGGATATATGTTGTTTCACCTAGATTGCCCAAATTTGACACTGTGTGGCGTCGGAGTCCAGCGCACTCCCACAACACGCTGCCAAGTCACGCTCCGGGACCCAGCACGCAACGAGGCAAACGCACACCTTACGTGCACGTTTATCAGCAACTCTCCCTGACGCCCGTTCAAACGGCGAATGAAGCGGACGGTTATCGCAAACCGCAAAACTATTAGCCTGTCCAGCATTGTTTGTTCTCGCGGGACGTTATCACGCACTTTGACCGCGCGCTCTTTTATACATAAATAAACTTATAAATAAATAACCTCTCCCGAGCTTTCAGCTGCCAACACAGGCCGCAGGATTATCGCTACGGAAAATGTCAGCCTACTGCAAGCTGTGATAACCAGCGTACGGGTTTTTTATATTTGTTGTGGACTTGCAGATCTCAGAAATGATGCTTGCAATAACCGTGTGCTTTGGATCATCTTTAGCGAATGCTCTACTGGACAAAATTACATATTACTGTTTAAAAAGAAATAAAATATTTAAACAGAAAGGATGTGGTAATACGTAAGTAACTTCCTTTTGAAAGTAACGTAAACATTTTACTTATCTGATTACAATTTTGTGGTATTTGAATTTCAACTGAGCATCCCGAATACTGTAATGAGTCGTAATTGTATAATATTCTTATTTCGTCCATATTTGACTCCAAGACAAAAATATATGTATATATAATACTGTATTCTGCCTGCTGGAATAGGAAATCACGGGTTGGTAATACTTGATGTCATGGTGATTGCCAACCAGAGAACAAGGACGAAAATCAACATCCAGAAGGGAATTGAACCTTCTTCAGTGAGGTCGTAAAGTTGCACCATGCGTTTGTGAGGCAAAGTTAAATAGAACGTTTCAGCAGACTTGTGTAATTTAGAGTAGCATTTGAAGTAAAGATGTAATGTTGAATTGAGTATTAATGAAGGACAGTCCTCGTTAATCTAAACGGTCAACGCTAATCTAAATTGATCAGATGATTTTTTCCAAATATGATACTCTCCTATTGATCTGTACGAAATCTAGGCCCTACACATTTGAAACGAATATTAGGAATTTTGAGGGTACTTTATGTCGAGCAAAACACCCCAAACTCGTAAAGACCCCAAACTTTTATATTTCTTCTCTATAGCGCTTAAAAGAACTTATTTTCATTGAAATTCATGGTTTTTAGAAAATTGCAAAAGTTCATTGTTTTTCGACGTTTTTCTACAGATACAATATAGGAGTTAGAGGGGTTTTCTCTAAGAAATAGATTGTTAAAGAGAGAACTTAAAATAAGGAGATGTACAATTTTTCGAAAATGTGAGTATTATCCCTCAAATAAAGTCAATTTTTAAACATTTATTTTCTTAAAAACGGCTCCACTTTTAATTTTTTTACCACTAGTAGATCAAAGGACGCTTTAAAATGGCGCAAATTTATTTCCGTTGAACTCTGAATTATTGAAAATGGCAAAAGTTAGAAATAATGTGAGAAAGTATGTTCCAGGCAGTATTTGACGGAGTATTCCTTCTCGGTTGTCATGCATCAGTAGTTCCATATCTTTCTCAACTACTCATACAAGTTCTACTCGTTGAAGACCATTATTTTCCGAATGTTTGGTTCCTAATTAGAACTAGTGGTGCTAAAAAAGCACATACTTTCTCGCCCGTATTTTCCCCAAGAATTACGCGAAAACTACTCAAATTTCTGAAGAGGAAAGTTAGATTCTCCCTGGAACAGCCCACCTTCGCAACAACGAATGTATCCAGTAATTTAACGTAATACTATTATGTAATGAATTTCTTGAATTCTTCCATAATGTTTTTACAGAATTGTTTACATTAACAAATGACATAACTCTCTCTTGACTGCGTCATCGGTAGTGAGAGAGGAAACATATTGTGTTCTTTATAAAATCCTTACTGACTCCTGCCTTTCACTGTAAGAATCCTGACGCTTAGCCCTATCCCGGGCGCGTGGGCGAATTGGGGCAGTAGCGCCACCTCACTACGCACTTCGGTTTCCGCACGCATCTTTGAGGATAACCGGAGGGACTTTTATGCCGCGAGAGTGGCAGTCCTGGTCGAGGGCGATGAAAAGGTCTGGGGCGGCGTTCAAAGCCCGGCAGCGCTGCACGCGGCGTATGGAGCATTCAGAGAGAGCATCCAGCGGGAACGGAATCTGAGGAGTCGAGAACTGGCCGCTGGCGAATTTTGGTTGGAAATATCGAGAATTCGGCGGACGCCGAGCCGTCTCTGTGTGAGAGATGGGAGTTCAGTTCAAGGGTAGATCAGAGGGCATAGACGAAAAATACAACCGAGAGCGAAATTACATTCAATGTCAATAATTTAAAAAAACTGACTATATATATATATATATATATATATATATATATATATATATATATATATATATATATATATTCCACATTTTCCCAAACGCTGAAACGCCATTTTCTCAAAAATTGCTCCAATTTTTTTTTCAAAGTTTTCCAATGGATAATGCTAATTGAATTTTTTAATGTGACGTGAAGTTCATTTTTACGTATTCACTTGTTTTTTCAAACATTACACAACAGTATTTTTTTAAAATATCTCTCACGCCGTTAATATGGCAATTTCCATCAATTTGTATACATTATTACATTTATGAGAGGAAGTGCTTCAAATAACTTCAAATGAAGTTTTCGAAAACTCAATAGATTGCTTTGAAAAAGAGCTTCAAATTTCGCATTGACAGTAATGCTTAAACATCACTTTCTTAAAAACGGCTTCAAATTTTTCAATGAAACTTTCTATTTAGGACGAGGTTTTACTCTTCTTTAATATTCTTGAAAGATTGTTTGGGGTGTACTATTAGGAAAGCAAAAAGTTGAGAAAATGTAAGAAAAAAAATGTGTTCTGGGTGACGATAGATGGCAGCGGGGTGGAGAAGGGAGCAAGAGTTTAAAGCCAGCCAACACCAAAGTAATTAGAAATAATTTTGTACGAGATAGTCTGTGCCATTCTGTAGCACCTCTAATTTAATCTGATAATCTGAGAAATTTTCACAATGGGAAAGACTTTCTCCAAGCTAACTGGTAATCGTGTAAAGATAAAACCAATTATATTTCATTTATCGTATCAGCAAAGTTATGATTTCGTTCTCCCTGTATGTTTTAAGGATTTATACTAATAAATGTATATGTAAATTTAAAAAATATTTGGGAAAGGGAGCCCAGAAATATAGTTGTCTCCTTTTTATGCCGCGCATACTGATGGTTAATAAAATAAACTACAATTTACACAATCATTACAAGAAATTAGTCAGTGAGATCCATCCTCTTGTCCCGGAAGAATGTAGCTACAAATAGAACTTCATTGGTGTACAATGATGATTGCAGTAATACACATACACATACAGTAATACACACTTTTACATGAGGGATGCTTTAGTAATTTTAAAATAGAAACACACACACATATTAGCGAACACACATAACAAGTCATATAAAATCGTAGTTAAAAGATCACAATTATCAAGAAAAGAAACATCCACACCGTTAAACAACTATAACTTGAAATAATACTCAAGATTTACAAACATTAAAATATCTAAACAATTGCTCCAGAATAATTGTGAACATCAATACAACATGCAAGTATATACAGATTGAGTAATTTTGGATGTAAAAAATGAATAATAGCGTGTTCCAGCTATTTTACAATTTGGTCCTCGGACGATTCCATCTCAGGGACACCAATACTCATAGTGTTTGGCGAGATTTCAGAAGATTGTCTTGACATGTGCCACACCAAGATGTTAGTTACATACAATTCACTTTTCGAGAAATAGAACTCTGTTTATGCGCTCAGAAATCATTTTCTTACTCGGAAAACGCTCTGCACTTCTTGAACATCAGTTGCAAATGGCATTCGTGCAAACTTGTTGCAATTAATAATCAAATTACTAACTTGTCGTTTTTATCCGAACTAAGTGTTTTGTTAAGAAACTAAGAATGTTTACAGCTGAAAGTATGTAATTATATTATTACATTAACGAGCAATTTATACACATAATTAAAAAAACATTGGTACGTACCAAATTTTAAATGAAGTATTATGACGCAATTTTTAGTAGTCACTTTTGGGTATTGGCTTAATACTAGAAAGCCAATATTTAAGAAAAACTATAAACAAATGTAGACTATTTGAATTAATGTAAATATGTACATATAAACGTTAGTTTTGGGGATTTTATATACACAATCTTGGGGATTTTATGAAATACGAGAATTTGTTAACAAACTGCGTGCACTAAGGATGCGTATTTTTGCACAATGAAACAAATTTTCATTTCTTTGAGCAGAAATATTTGACATTACATCTGTAATTACTCGCTCTGTTTTCTATACACAAACACAGGAGTTATCTTAGTCAGCAATATTTAGCAGGCTTCTTAGCAGAATCTAAAATAATTGAAACATGTTAGTAAGCTCCTGCAACAAAGAAGTAAGTTTTTAGTATGGAGGATTTGAAGAAGAGCTGTGCTATGTGAAAATTCACCAAACGATAGATAAATGCATTACCTGATTGTTTAAAAGATTACGAAGGAAAAGTAAAGGAAGGCAAATCCAGCATGAAATGATTTGCAATGAAATGACGTTTTTATTCATTAGTTGTATTAATTCTTCTCACATCCGCACATACAAATTATTAATTTTCGTAATAACTTTAATACAATATATAAAAACTGGATGTAGAATTTGGCCTATTTACTTGTACGCAATGAAAAATTACTTGTCACAATGTTTTGGTGTTGTTTATTTTGCTAGTGTTAAATTATCTCCTCACAAATAGTACCAACACAACTGTGTCACACAGGTATGAGAATGCTCAATAAACTGGCAGACATGTAAAAAGTAATCACCTATTTTCTGATGGGGTTTTCAACTGATTTAAAATATCTCATTTCATTAAGTCTTATTATATTCTTATAATATAAAATCACAAAAAAAATTATCATACAGCTTTACTTTTGTTACAGCATATAATTCGAGATTGGGGTGAAGGTTTTCTACGTAACCACGTGTTTTTAGACATTCCCGTTAAATAAATATTTGATGTAACAAAGTATGAATAATGTTCACAGAATTAATGTGAACATTTATCACTTAATAATGGTAGGACTGGCACTAAATACTGAAGATCTATCAATGATATAAGCCTCTGATGAACTGCATATTAAACAGCAAACTGAAATAAGCACCTGAATACTTTCAATTGAAATCTTTCTAACGTCACATCTTTATTACGATCATGTCACGCATTAAAAACAACTTTGATTAATGCGTCATCGATTATTGTAAAATGAAGAACGGGTGATCAATCTCACGAGATTACAATTTGACACATTTGATTCTTTATATTCAGCTTCAGAGAATATTCACAAATTTGCTCTGAAAGTATTACGAAATACCTCTAATATTTCCACAATTCTTTCATTAGATTTATCGTACGAAATTAAGAAGTTTGGGGTATTGAAAATCTGCTTGAATATCAATACGGAAGTAAAAGAAATGTAAAAGTAATGCAAGAATTTTTTTTGAAAAAAAGTTGCATAAGGTTGTACGAAGTGGGATGGCCCATTATTCTCTTCTGGGAAGTAGCTTCAGTCTTCCCCCAGTGTCATGTAAGTTACAAGTTACTTATTAGAGTCAAATTATTATTATTATTATTATTATTATTATTATTATTATTATTATTATTATTATTATTATTATTATTATTATTATTATTATATATAGCTTTTCCCAGCATTTTCGGTGATTAAATTTCCCACACAGGGACAAAACGCATCATTTAAGACCAACCTTGTGTCTTTATTCGGGATCACTATTGACTCTTACAATGCAAAACGTGCAATACTCTAGAGTATCTGTCGTGTGCAATCAATGTAATACTCTAGTGTATCTGCTGCTGTAGTTCTTGTAACTCAAACTCCTTTAGATTTGAGGCCCTCAAGAACTTAGCAAAAGCAGGGATGCCTAACCAGAATATGAGTGATGCCCATATGTGGAGTGTTTCCAGTTGGCTAAATTCACATTAAGGCCTCGAATTCTCTGTAGTTTTTTAGGTCTCTGAACATGGCCCCTAGAGGTCCATATACCACTCAGGCATCTGAGATCATATGTTTCTCATAGACTTTCCAACTCTAACGGGGATGGCGATATCCTGTTATATTTTCTAAATCTTTTGGGGATTTTTCTTCCTATTATTATTATTATTATTATTATTATTATTATTATTATTATTATTATTATTATTATTATTGTTGTTGTTAATGTTGCTGTATATGTTCTTCCTATTCTCGCCACTATCATCGATACGATTGGTAAAAGAAAGCTTGTGCCCTGTTCCGACTCGGAACATAACAAAACTATCTATTTAATCCCAGGTCATCCATCACTGTAGCCAATTGGAACCTCATAAAGGAAGAAACTGGAATTGTGAAGTCCTTCAATTCTTAATGTATATTTTGCTGCAATTCTTTCTTTTTTCTGGATATATTAATTGACTATTTTTAGACTGCACATTTTTCATCACTTTTCGTTTATTAATTAGTCGGCGAAATAACTCTGCTTAGAATACGCATGTCTACTGTTGGGCTTTTTCCCTCCATACCTTTCCCTCTAAGGCACGATAAGACCCGGCTATCTGTTTTATACATACAAGATTTGGCACTGCTACCGATTTGTTTTCATAATGGGTTCCTGCTTGCTCTTTATTTTTGCTTCGTTTTCTTCATATTACTTTCATACGTGATATTTTTGTTATCAACTTTTCTGAAAGGATGCGAAGTTTACACATACGAATAAAGTATGAGTGTATAGACTTTTAGCTACTTTATTGCAGTTATTATCTTTACTTTAAAAACATTGTTTTGTTGAATATTTAAGTTAATCGAAAAATTACGCAAATTACGCACAAGTAGTTCGTACGGTCGCTATGAGAGCGTGCCGATCCTGATAATTCCAGCGCTGAAGTGCAGAGGAATGCAAGACTGTTCCAAATTGGCCAATTAGCTCTTCACAGCGCGGCCCGAGTTGAGATTTCACCATGCGAGTAATGACACTAGACGTGCCCTCTTTGAAAGTGCAAAAGGCGAAAGTTTTGCATGGGTTTACTACATATTATTATTATTATTATTATTATTATTATTATTATTATTATTATAATTCTTATTATTATTATTATTATTATTATTATTATTATTATTATGATTATCTCTTGCGATTCACAAGCTTGTACTGGGTTCAATTTGCCCATTCCTGACAGGATAAAGAAAGAGGTCACTGAGGAGAGAGATTTCACTTTGACCCAGTTATTATTTCATTCTGACATTATTTATTATTATTATTATTATTATTATTATTATTATTATTATTATTATTATTACTATCATCATCATCATTATTATCATTATAATTCACAATAATATTTTGAATAAACATATTTATGGTTGATAGGAAGACCATTCAAATAACGATGGGCTTTTTTACCAAGTAGTTATTTATATCAATTTGATTAAATATCTAATTGTAAAAAGTTTCGGACAAGGCGGTTTCTATTCAGGATAACAGACTTATGAATCAATTTAAAATCTTTTGGAAGATTGTCAGTTTATTTTTGAAGATTCTCTCTGACAAGTGCATCATGAGACCGGTATTGGAATCAATAATTGGGAGAATGATTACACAGTCTTGCTTCCCCTCTTCATTAATTTGTTATGCGAGATCGCTGTAATTCCTTTCGTATTGCAGTCAATGCCTTTTGGTTGTTCCCGTTGAAAGCCAAAGACACGTAGAAGGCAAACAAGAAACTTAGTTACTGGATCCTCGATGGTTACATCTACAATACAAGATCTGGTCTCTTAGGGTCCCCACTTTTATGTGTGAAAACTGCGCAATCGAAATTAATTCTGACCTTTCAGTTTTCCAACACAGGTTCAAGTTTACAAATGTTGTTGTTGTTACTATTATTATTATTATTATTATTATTATTATTATTATTATTATTATTATTATTATTATTATTATTGAATTGAACCTAGCTGAGAAGCTAGTGTCGAAAATTGTGCCACCTCATGCTCTGAGACCTCTTGGTCAGATACACTGATACGTAAACGGGAATCCATTTTTCTAGAAGTGACTAGAATTGGTTCAATCTGGCTAAGTCCTCGGACTGTCATTTTTTGCAGGATCTTTTTAATATTTTTGCGGTTTCCTCGGCGCAAAGGGAACAAGCGCTCCGAAGGCCCGACGCGGCGCGGTGCGGCGACGGGGCGGAGCTGAGGGACGCGACCACAAAGCCGCTTCGGCGCGCGTCATTCCATTACTGCGCAATCTCGGATTACGCCCGGCCGCCGCAATTTGTCGGGCACCAACACGCTCTATTAATTATTATACGCGCTGTCGCGCTGGGCGGGCGGGCGGGCGGCCGACCGGCTGGCTGGCGGCTGGCGCGCCCGTCGAACTCTGCTGAAGCCATCGGTCAGCTCGGGATTGCGCGCACGGGCGCGGGGAAGCCTTGCTACGAGTGGAAGTTTAATTTAAATCGAAAACAACTATAACAACTTCAACAATAACCATAAGTTGTTATTATTAATAATTTTATTAGTAATTTTTTTACTAATAATTTTATTACTATTAATTTTGTTACTATTAATTTTATTACTATTAATTTTATTACTATTAATTTTATTACTATCATTTTTATTACTATCACTTTTATTACTTTTAATTTTATTATTATTATTATGATTAATAATTTCATTGCTATTATTAATATTAGCCCATTGGGTGGCTTATGAACAGCATGCCAGCTTTGCATGGTATGATCCTGAGTTCGATTTCCGGCCGGGGGAAAAATAGAGCTGTAGTTTTCCTCCACAATCGCCTCAGTTTTCATAGCTGTATGATGAAAAAAAAATGCTCAGGCAGGCCAAGTATGCTAGATACTGTGAAGATAATACTTCATGCTCGCAACATGTCGCCCTTAACCTTAGGGGTGGATAATAAATAAAAGGGGGATTGAGGCTGTGGAACACCAGTAGCTGGAATAAGTCGGATTCATCCAACCTTAAAATGCCAAATGCGTTATTATTAATTATTATTATTATTATTATTATTATTATTATTATTATTATTATTATTATTATTATCATCATATTCGTAGTATAAATAAAACGTATGGACTGATTCTTGAGAATCCGGCCCTTGAAAAATAATATCAAACACGCTTAGAATAAGCTTTCATTCATAACGACTTTTCCTGGATCATGTGTTCACCTCTTCACGTTCTTCTTCTTTTATTATAAAATAGAATTTTGGCTAAATTAACAAGACATGTAGCGGTCAAGAAAATGTCAAGCTGCAAAACCGTCTGTTACACCCCGGAATGTTAACATACGTTTTTCCAGCCTGTTTTGTACCATGTGTTTCCAAACCCAGTAACTGTCCGTTTTGCTACATCTTAGCAGCTACAAATATTGTTAGTTTTGTTATATTTACTTGCTTAGTAATATTATTTTTTCTTAATATTGGGAGATAATATATGGAGACTTTTGATAAAAATAGTAAGGAAAAAATATAAACTCTGTTCGTGAAGATTAAGAAACAGTCTCAACATTTTCTCTTCTATAATTGTGAAACACTGCACTCATTATTAGCAGAATAAAACATGTTCCTCAATTCTGACCAATAATTTGGCTAAGGTATTATTACATTCTTCGATGTTTTGAAACCAGAAAAAATAACGAGGTAAATAATATCAGATCAATAATTTATTTTCGATACAAATTTGTTTATTAATTTATTTTGATCTCGAAATGCGAATCTATTTAATCAACTTACTTCAAAATCTTTTCTCATACACCTGTAAACTTGGTTTGCGTCTGATCAACTGATAGTTTACTGTAAGTCTATGAGGAAATAGGAATCGTTCAAGCATTCATGTAACGTATCGTATTTTGCTGCGTATAAAGGGACGCAAGTTACTTTTGTAAGTTGAAATTCAAAGAGTTAAAAAGGGAGAAAGAAATGGAAAAAGAAATAGAGAAATCTTTTGAAAGAAATAGTTGAGAGAAATTGTGAGATTTAGAGAGTGTTTCATAAAACTGATTTATATCAGAAAGTTCATGTAGCTGTCTTTCTCATTAATTCCTACAATTTCATCGAGACAATAATTAGATCCATTCATATACGATAGATTTGGTCCTCTCTATTTGTTATAAAACCATTAGCTGGAACTGAAACCAAGTATTTTTTCTTTTATTGTTAAATATTTCCAATAACTTTTCCTCACTTGTTTTATATTACCTCGCTGTCACGCACGGTAGGAAAATACCAAAACATCGCATAACATGAAACTCACTGGCAAGCTTCATATACCACCAGGATGATCATGAAAGGGACGCACCCTATGCAACATTGCTGCAGGAAACACTATACCCGTTTTCAAAATTATTGCAGTCGCATCTCGTCTGTGTCGCTTACCAATCACACTGAAACAATTCGAGTAGATTTATTCTCGGTGACAATGCAATTGACGAGGCGCAGTTCAATTGGTGGGTATTGACAGCAGTGACAATGGCTCATTTCGGAAGCTAATGCGACAGTATAGAAAAGGCTATAAATTCGAATTTTTGACTCGAAACGTGAAAATTTGGATTTAGATAAACGAAAGAGAATGAATCTGCTGACTATCACAAAATTTATTCAGCTCTTCTTGCTTTTACTCTGATCAACAAAGCATACATTTTCTTCCAGGAGGGGATATTATTAGAAAAATATATTGCAGTTGCAATGAAATTATCAATTTATGTAATAAGAAAGACCGTTAAGAATATTGTAGTGTAATTTAGGAATGTCTGGAATTATTTAGGAACAATAGAATAGCCAGAAAGCAGTTAGCAATGCTCATTTGAGTTCAAACAATAACAGAATATGTAGACTTGTTGAATTTAGTTGAAAAGAACAATCAGAACATATACAATACATCATTGTAATTTCTGAAACTTGCATGTTATAATTTAAAAGTTATTTCAAGCAGATTTTCAATTAAATTTTTATTCACATTCGTATAAAAGTTTTATTTGTACTTTTAACTAATGTTTCTCAAAAATACACGGTTACATTTAAATTTAATAAATTCCTGTAAATTCTTATTTTTAATATTGTAAACAATAAATTGCCCTCAAAACAATTGATTTGAGTAAGAGAGCATTGATGTAAATGGTCAATCATTGTCCAAATATGAATAAATTATTTTCACTAATTACTGAAGCACATATATTTTTTAGTTACCCACACTGAGGAAAACATCTTCGTGAAAATCATGAGCATCAAACGGCCTGCAGATACCTTCAAAATGACAAATGGAAAGAACATCTCCATAATGCTGAAGAAATGATGTTAGAATTTATTAGTTTCCTTGTTTCACACAGCACAGCACTTCAGTGTTAAGTAAGGTCATAGAAAAGGAGAAGCATAGGTACTTAAGACGAAAGGAATGTAAAAGCAAAGCACCCAGTCCACGTCCACCCCACTATAAACACGAAAATAATTTTTCGTCGTTCTTATTTTTGCAAATTTGTACCAGAGAAACTTCACCATACAATTCTGATTTTAAAAATAAGAATGAAGAAGTACTTTTGTGAGTGAGAATTTTGTTATTTCAATCAATAATTACTTACATTTATGTAATACGAATTTTAATTTATTTCATTTTAATATTGGCTGTATACACACCACTCGGTAAAGTATGTGAATTGTTTATAAATTTTTATGATTATTTCAGAAAGACATTGCAATTTTATGGAATCTTCTGCGGCGTCTTTCACAAAACTGTCGTTTCATAAAATTGACAATTTATTCCTCAGTCACAGCTATGGAGCTATTGGAATATGAAAATGTCCTATGTAAATTCTGATGCATTTCATATATTGACTACGAATTTGGGTAAAACATTTCGCCTTTTATAGACTAGTCTTTTATTACTGCATCTATCTCTTCGTTATGTCGTTTACTTTTCTATTTTTTTTCTGTTAATAAAGAAGTAAACTTTTAAATTTTTTATAGAAATTTAAATAAAAATTTTCCTAGCGATAAAAATGTTTCACTCAATATTTGCAAAATATCTTTTCTGCATTTAGCTGCTTTCAGGGGGTTAAAACCTATCATTCACGAGAATTCTAAAACACATCCATTATTCTAGTCGCATTTTTGGCTAGATTGGCTAGTGATATGATCGTTCCGTCTCTCATAGCACTTAAAATGAAAGGTGTGTGTTCTTTTAATTGGGAGTAAGCATGAATCCGTGCCGCATAGTACTTGACGTTTTCTGGCATTAAGCACATTTCAGTTGTTATTGGTATTTTATAATGAGTCCTCCCACTATGATTTGTTTATTCCATACGTTTTTTGCTCCATATTTCATGCTGTCGAGGGTCATAATCTCAAATTGTTTGCAAACGCATATTCTGCCGCACGGGAAAGTGCAAACTTTTTTTTCTCTCTTTAGTGTATCCAGCAGCGAAGCTGAGAATATCATTCAGATAAGTCTAAGAAAAAGACTGAGGAGCTATCTTATTTTACCTTTGGTAATTAATATTCTTCTAGTCCTCAAAATATGCGTTCCGTAGTTTTCAGTTTGTAGGATTTATTTTATTATTTTGAAATGAAGCAACCCGAAGAATGTAAAAAATATATTAATTATTTTCAACGTCATATTTGAAGCTAATATTGTTATACGTGTCCTGAAATATTTGAATTCTTTCACATTGGTATCTCACTATTCTCTTTTATGAATAAAGCTATTTTTAAATGTCGTTTTATGTAATTAAAAGGTGACGTACGCACCAGGAATTAGTATTACTTTAGACTGAGTTTTGTAGATTGTATGTATTCGTCTTCTGAGGTAAAGTTTTTCCCCTTTTGAATTTTTTCCCTGTATGTTACGTTCTTTTTCCCGCGGCTTTGATGAGACGGAGAGATCCTCTGACGTAAATTCCAGAAGTTGATAGGTTAGTTTTGTAGAGCGTAGTTTATGTAATGGTTTAAAAAAGGGCTGCTTAAATGCAAGAACTGGGGTCACAATGTTCACCATTGGCCGCAGCAGTGGCCTGCAAGTCACTAGCTCTTCACTAAACTGAGCCGATCGCGCACGAGCGTGTCCTCTCGCCTCCCTACAAGCAGCGGGCCACACCGCACCGGTTGCCCTTGCGCTGGGCAAGAGCTCGTCCAGTGAGTCGGTCCCTTGAGCAGCCCCGGTTTAGAGGCTTTGGGACTAGCCACGTGTAGTGAAGAAATTGGTTTGTCAGTGATTATAATCGCCCTACGGACTAAAAAATGTTATGTACTGTTAAAGGTCTCGTAACAGTTTTGCGAGTGGGCGTGGTCGTGAACCGAGTGTCTGGGCCAAGCGGCCTGCGGAGGACGAGGTGATCCCGTGGGCGTGAGGGGATGAGGGAAGCGAGCTGACGAAGGAGAGGCGGTTGATGAGGTGTGGGCGCAGGGCCAGGTTCCTGGAGGGCGGTGGCAGGGGATGTTGAGGGGGCGCGGAGGCAAAGGCTGGGATTTGGGGATTTGCGGATTGGGAAAGGGTACTAGACGGGAGCGGGGCGAGCACCTCTGCAGGGAGGAGGCTCTGGACAGTCGTGAGGTCAGAGGATTGTGGTGGGGATCTGGAACGTAGATAGGGGGAGAAGA
Source organism: Teleogryllus occipitalis (assembly GCA_011170035.1). Lineage (NCBI taxonomy): Eukaryota > Metazoa > Arthropoda > Insecta > Orthoptera > Gryllidae > Teleogryllus > Teleogryllus occipitalis. The sequence goes on from BLKR01003130.1 coordinate 82,934, forward strand.
GGGGATGGTATCAACGGGTTTGGTGATGGGGCAGGGCGTAGGGCGAGTACATTTGGAGTGAGTACAGAGACAGGCGGCGCAGGACGTTGGGCAAGAAGAGGGAGGAGAGAGCTATTCTGTGGCTCTGTGTTGGGGCAGCTTCCGGGGATACACGTTCAGGGGACGCCAGAGGGGAATGGGACATGACGAGCACCTTTGCGGTGGGATTTGGAATCAGCGGTCTGGGACCGGTGGTGGAGGACGAGGCTGGGGCAGTGGTGGGGTGCGTTGGTTGGGGAGGGGGCGCGGCAAACACATTTGAAATGGCGGTGAGGCAGAGGGGATGGAATAGAGGACACTGGGCGACCTTGAGGGTTGGTGGCAACGCGCCAGACGAGGTCTCGAAGGACGTTAGGCGGACATGGGACGAGACGAGCACTTGGAGGAGTGGGGCAAGGGGACGTGGGTTGGTGAGAGTAGGCGCGGGCAGGACCAGAAGGGATAGTCTACGATGGGCCTGGATGGAGCGGCGGCAGAGAAGGACGGCGGGAGGAGTACGGGTGGTGTATGGATGTGGTGGGTGAGGGGATGGCTGGAGGTGGGGGTGATGGCAGGGGTTGTGAAACCACGACGCTGAGTTGGTAGTGATCGGGTAGTGGTGGGGTGGGCTGGGGTCGGGGAGTGGGTGGGTTGGAGGTGGGGGGCGTTGTGGAGTGGTTAGTGGTTGTGGTGGAATGGTGGTGGGGTGGAGTTGGGGTGGGAAGGGGGAGGGATCGCTGTGCAGTCGGGTTGAGGGCGACTTCGGGGCTAGGTGGGAGCGAGAAGGGGTCAGGGTGAGGGCAGGGCGAGCACCGTCGGAGCGGGGCCAGGTCGGTGGCGAAGGTGGGGAGTGGCGTGGGTTGTGGCGAAGGTAGTGGTGGTGGAATGGGGGTGAAATGGAGTTAGGGTGGGTTTGGGGGGGTCGGGTTGAAGGTGAGGTGAGGGCTAAGTGGGTGCGAAATGGGATCCGGATGAGGGCGGGGCGAGCAACGTCGGAGCGGGGCTAGGTCGGTGGCGGGGTGCGTTAGACTGAGGTGGGGATTGGGTGGGTGCGTTAGGCGGCGGTAGGGGTGGTGGCGTGGGTTGTGGTCAAGGTAGTGGTGGTGGTGCAATGGGGTCAGGTTGAGGGCGAGGTGGGAGCTCGATGGTTGCGGAAAGCGGTCTGGGTGAGGGTGGGGGCAGGCCAGGGGCGGGCTGCGTTAGGCGCGGGCGGGGGGCGGGTCGGGTCGAGCACCTTCGGCGTTGGGGTCGAGCCGCCGGCGCTGCCACGCCTGCTCGAGGCGGCGCTTGTCGCTGGCGGCGGCGGCGGCCGCGGCGGCGGCGGCGCTGGCGAAGATGGCGGCGTCGTCGTTGAGGCGGCGGGGCGCGGCGGGGGCGGGCGGCGCCGGCGGGGTGAGCGTCGGCGCCGCCGTCGAAGCAGCCTCCTCTGGCGGCAGGGAGTCTGCAAGAGACACAGCGACATCGCCCTCTGGGTGCTGCGGGCACTGCTTGCCCCTACGCTTGGTGGTCTTCAGTCCTGTGAAGAGTCCACGAGGGAGCTACTAACACGAAGGGAACGGGTTCTCAGCTATGGAGGTGACACTGCCCTCTCCTCTAAGATCCACATTCCAGCAGACAACTTTCAGCAGTGGTGCATCCGCGGAAGAGGAGTATTTGCTACTCCCCTCCCTCGAAAGAAAGAAAAATACTTCAAAAATTACATCATGTTTAAGAGAAATGGTAATACAATATTTTTTGTTGTTAGGATTTTGTATATCTTTAAAAAAATCATTATTAATAGGCAAAGTCAAATCTTTAATTGAAATGAAGAGAACAATGGTTCATAAAACTGTAAACTATTGCTGTTTTATATCTAGAATATACACCAAAAATATTACTCTATTTAGTACTGGAAGGGTGATAATATATTGTTTGTGATTAGTTTTTCTGTTAGAAACAATTCAAATACCCATACTTATTTTAGACATTATAATGTAACCATATTATGAAGAGTTAACTAAGATATAACAAAAACGATTAATAAACATATAGAACAGTCTGCAGAGGGCTACAACATTCCAAAACCCCCCCTGTAAACTGATGAGATGTAAAATAATATTTACAATATGTTATGTTAACAATAAAATTCATCAAAAAAAAATTACGTTTTTATATATTCATTAGATGCCATTTTATCTATCATATTCCCGCGCGTAGTGAAAATTATAAAGCGGTCTCGTCGAGTTTTATATAGCACTCTCCATGCTTAGGATCATGAAACATGGTCATTTGTAACACAGGATTGTAAAGTAAACCGGAATTGATTGATCTGCAATAAATATGCAAGATATAGAAACATTATGTGACATTCTGGCGTGCCACAAAACTAGACAGACTAATTTTCGGCCGAATCATCTCACTATTTAATGTATGCTACGCAATCCGTGAAACCTTCAAATTTGTTTCCTACAGTAACGTACTCACAAAAAAGAAATTATTGTTGCAGTTCTGCTTCATATACTTAGTTTATCGGGCCTGAAAATAATTCTGAATAAGTATTTTCAATATTTTACTATAGATGTATTATACAGTCCGATAAATTAAATATGACGCCACCGAACAACGTTACAAAAAAAGTTCATTGTAGTACAAATTACAGAAGTGCCTGTAGGCTAAAATTTAAGGATTGACATAATATGTTTTTTCAATATAATATATCATTTCTTTACTGATTTCTTATTCAGAAATGTTCTATGTAATACCCTCGGTCTGAAGAAAGCAAAGAAAGCACAGATGATTCACTAAAGTTTGCAGAGAGCAATCCGAAAATAAATATAGTTTGAGATGGGTCGCGATCACAACAGTAGGAGCTCGAACATTGCATCAGCGAAGTGTAAATCGAATGGTAAACCGGATGTAGCATATACCGAACACAAACAGGAAGCGAAAAACAGGAGGAACGGAGTCAGGTGTAGAATCAGACACGTTTCCAGATAGCACATATTCAGGATGCTGCAACGAGTAGGACCAAAAAATCCAATGATATATTTTTTTTCATTTTCAACACACTTTTGTGACATTTATAATATATTACAGACTGTAGTGGAAGTACAATTTACATTAACGACATTTTATTATTACAAACGTACGTGCTCGAATCGTTGATCAGTAGTCAATGTAGTCGGTTGTACTGCGTACTACGTGTGAATCATGTACTATGATTCTGGATTCTTTACAATATGCTGGGTATTGCATTAATTACACAAGTATCAATATTATTCCATCACTTTCACAGGCCAGAAGGGATATAGATCTAACATCTGTCAAATAATATAATGTTTTCCAACTTAATATGCATTACTTAAATAAATAGACTATACGCATATCAACGATATTAACTGTAGTACGCATGTTGAACAAAGATTCAATCAAATGTAAATCACAGAAATTGTTCGTAATATTGATTAACATTGTTCGTTTGAATTTCGTTTTACATTAAGAAACGAAATTTGATAGTTAACATAATAAAACGTACGATATATTTTTCATTTGTATGTAACCAAATAATGATATTTGTTCCTTCTTCATACTTTGAAATTAAAAAAGTGTGTTAAATATATTTAACGTTTTATTGCTATGTCTCAACTGAACGAAGAAGTTCATTAAATTTTGTTAAAATTAACAATATTGAAAGACAACAATTCGTTCAAATGATGTATGTTAACCAGAGATTCCAACAAATACGAACGCATTTGTGAAAATAATCAGTGCAATCTCGCACCAAACCTACGTTTACCTTAAACATAGCAGCACATATTTTATAATTCATCATCTTCCCAGAAGTTGAAAATAAACGTATACAAGATTCTCATAAATGTGAAATTAAACGTTTAAGCGCATTAAATTTTTAATATATCCTCGTTTATGAGGAGATAAAAGTAAATACTCCCGTGAACGAAACTGACACCCAGTATTCTTCACCAGCACCACCACTCGAGTCACGAGAAAATCTGAAGTTTCGAGTACGAGTATTTTTTGGCATATGAATGATAGGAACACATGAATGCAATAAACACATGAGGAATCCAGGTGATTCAAAACGTAATGCGTACCTTCATCTAAAGTTACATGTTCAATTTAACTACTTATCTTCCCACTGATTTAAAAATGCAAGAGAGAAGTGAGACATAGTGTTCGTGTCACAGTGGCATTTTTTTCGCAAACAGCTAACTTCACCAACCATCTGAACTATCGAGCGATGGCGCGGGCGGTGAGTGCGCCAGCTACTTAACTGATTGATTATTTCGCCTTTCCGGGCGCGTCAAGAGCTACGATCATTAGTCCCGTAAGTGTAGTTCATATTTTTTATTGAGGTAGGTGACTGTGATCTTCGTCCGCTGGATGGTGAGATTCGACTCTGACCCACCCGTTTGCTTGCAGGGTTTTCCCTAACCACGTATCTCCCACCAGAGCAGCATCGCCCCAGCCGGACAAACTGCAAGGTCTCGACCAGTCAACCGACTTGTGTTTTAGCAAAGTGAATGTGTGTAAGTAAGGGGTGAGAGCAGGACAAGGAAGAGAAATAGATGATCTCGCGCGGTCCATGGTGCTTTTGTTAGAGTACTGCTCCGGCATTGTGTGGTGTTGATCAGTGAAACCATGGAGAAATTCCGATCAAAGTGGCAGGCTGCTAGAATTTTTCTCCAGAGATCGAATGAATTCAGCCTAGCTATGTAGCTAGAGTAGAAGGTCCTGCCACCGACGGGACTCGAACCCTAGGATCTCCTGGTCAGAGGCTCTGCCCTGACCACTTAAATTGATGCCCTGAGTCACGTAAACCTATTGCAACTATTTGAAAAAACTGCTCTTACTCCGCCTAGAAAGAAACTACCATATCGTGTCACAATCAATTCTTTAGTTGCAGTTTTTGACACTAGCTACCGATGTTTCGAGCCCTGTGAGAGATAGTTATCAGTTCAGAAATAAGTATTCCATGACGGTATAGAACTGGTTAGCGGACTCGGTAATGAAACGTCAACTGCGGTTTTTGGGAGTCATGTAAAAATGTTAAAAAAACTATGCATGTATATTAGGTATTGTCATCAACAAGTGATTACCTTTTCAATGAGAAAAATCTTTCTCACTCCCTATTTTCGAGTATAATTAATTCTACTAAAAATTTAATTCTTTATTTGTTTTTTTCATGACGAGAATCATTAAGATCCAAGCGAGATGACTCGTGTACCTTCTACTTTTACAGCTTGAAACTTGAATATATTGTAGAAAACATAAAATTTAGTCTTATGAAACATCTAACATCACTTTTGATGTTGTAAAATGTCATATTTAACCTATAAAATGCACAAATCAAAATGACGTTGCTGATATTTATTTGAATTGATACCCACGCGATAAGTTATTAGAGTAAAATAACATTTCTAGGCATCTTGGAAATAAGACAAAAGTGATAATTCCTCTGGATTTGTTTTTAAAAATAGACATTTGGTTCCTGGGATGTTTAAGCCTTTAAAAGTAAAAAATAGTTACTATTTACCAAAACAAGAAGTTTGTTTAGATGGGTCAACCTTGTATTTAACAAGACTAGTGATGTAACTCATAACCTGTGGAAATCATGGATTCTGATTATTAATATTGTAACAAATCATTCAAATATGACTAAGAGAGTTTATTGTGATGATTCGTGTTTCAGTTACGTTTAAAAACTACCAAAGACTGATTCTCAATTAATTTAATCAGACCATTAATTACTTCTTACGTATTATTAATATTTTTATTGAAAAAATACGTTTAAAAAGTTTATTATTTTTAATCCTTCAGCTTTTATAACACCTTCAGCAAAATATTCCACCAACATTGGCAAAAAATAAAGTGTGATTTGAAATAAGTGGTCGATAAACAGGAGACCGACAAATTGTTTCGCGAGCGTTCGTGTAGCTCCAGCGCCCGAAGAATATCACGCACAACTTTTTGAATCACCTCTATCTACAGAGCGCATCCTACACGTGTTTCATTTATCCATACGCTTTGCTGTTTGTCAAAAAATACACTGTCCCAGACTCGTTCCAGGTTCTCGCGCAGACGACAAAAAACACACGAAACAAAAACGCGCATTCGACAGCAGACGGCTGTGGCAGCGCAAGCGAACTGCAGAAAGCTGTGTACTACCGCGACGTGCCGCACAGTGAACGGAAGACCTGGATAACAAGAAAATGCACCACGTGTAACATCTCACAACTATTCCCCGCACATATAGATGACGTAGAAACATTATCATCGTCAGCATCACCATCATAATCGTGTCGTTGGTAGCTTTGTGGTCAACACAGTGACTTCATTAGCTTCGACGTGCGGGTCAGAGAGAGGCAGAGAGAGGCAGAGAGAGGCTGAGAGAGACAGAGAGAGGCTGAAAGAGGCAGAGAGAGGCAGAGAGAGAGACAGAGAGACCGAGAGAGCCACAGAGAGTGACACAGAGAGAGACACAGAGGGAGACAGAGAGAGAGACAGAAACAGAGAGATACAGACAGAGATAGAGATGGACAGACAGACAGACAGAGACAGAGAGACTATTAAAACCATACGGTCCGTAAATATGATCTTGTTTCATCATGTTATATCCCTGAAAGTGAAAGTGTTCCTTCCCCGTGGAATGTAACATCTACCACCGGCCTACTGGGATTTTAAACCTTTCTAATTATTATATTTCTCGTGAATTTGGTCTGCATTACCTGTAATATACCTAACACAAACGTCACGTATAGAATCATGAATTGGGTACCTACCAGACATGATTTGAGGTCACAATCTAAAAGTAAAATGACGGAAAATGATTTATATTCGTTTATGAATACAAAAGTTAATCATCGTACTATTTAAAAGTAATTTTATTTTTGCGTGATACCCTGCGTATTTGATACATACATAAACACATATACCCATATACGCATACAGAAATCACGCTATGGCATGCATACGAATCCTGGCAAATGACCGAGCATAATAGAATTCTGCGAAAATTTCGGTTCTAATCAAATCCCACAACCGGTCAGCCAGCAAACGACACCAAATTAGTATGCTGACGCTGCAAATTCCTAGAATACTCACAAATAAAACAAACTCCGAGCAGTGCAGTCCATAACGGAAGGGGGGGGGCGAATGAAACCGAGTCCACAGCAATGGCAAAAAACTGTGGAGTTGGGAATGTGTACTATCCGCACAAGTGCAGAGATGTTGGAATAAAGCTATGGATACGCACAATGAAGAAGACGCATGAGAAGCAACTACAACTATTCCGTCTTTTGGACTGCATTCTGAACATCTTCTCCGCTGTTCTTCGAGAGAGGCATGAGTATGGCGGTGCTGAGATGGCGGTGAATGGCGCTCCACCACAGGGTTGCATTGTAGGGATGGAGACAATGGAACGCCGAGATGAACAACTCGCCCACCCCGTCGGTTCTCACGAACACCACACCCCCATTCCACCACTCTCCTCCCCGCCACGCACCGGCACGCCATGCCACGCCACGCCTAGACCCGCCATGTCACGGTCCGCCCCACCCCGAAAGGCCCGATTCCAGTCCTCGCCGCTCAAATACGGCGTGTTCTGCACCCCTACCCTGCCGTCCATACCACCGTGTCTGACCGGGAGCGGTAGCTCAGTGCATCAACTGACGTCACTGCAGCGCTTCTGACCGGGAGGTTCTAGGTTCCAGGATTTTCGGCACTAGCTTTTCAGCTAGATCGAATTCCGTCGCTGTCTGGAGGAGAATTCTAGCGGCCGGCTGCTCTGATCAGTAGTTTTCCGTGGTTTCTCCGATCAACACCAGGCGAATGCCGGAGCAGTACTTTAACAAACGGGCCACGGAAGCTCGCGATCTGTCCTTCCTCTTCCTTGTCCTATCCTCTCCCCTTACACACACACTTACACTAACATGCACTACACTACCACATATTCCGGAAGACCGGTCGGGAGCTTAGAGCTTGTCCCGGCGGGAACGTTGCCCCGCTGGTGGGAGAGTCCTGGTTAAGTGGAATATGCCGAGAAAGAACATGAACTACACTTACGGGAATAATGACCAAAGCAGTTGACGTGCCCGGAAACACGAAAAAATCAATGAATGAATCAAACCACCGTGTCTATACTGCCCGCTCTTCTGCCATCCTTGGTCTCCTCTAAATTAATTTATCGTTATATGAGAGTTCTCGTCCAAAGTAATTAAAGCCAATAATAGGTTAGCTATTTTAAGTTCGATTCTCAACCGCAACTCTTCTTTAAAAATCCATTCCGCTTTAACCATTTACAAAACTATCCTTCGTCCGATATTAACTTACGAATGACCTGTATGGATTTCAGTTGTCCCTACCATAATAAATAAGTTACAAATTTTTCAAAACAAAATCTTAAAAATAACAGTAAACGGCCCCTGGTATTGTCAGCAATAAGACTCTTAACAACGATCTTGCAGTAGAGCTGATTAGTTTCTTTTCTAGGAAACTGGTACATAATTTCTTTAATAATTTCAATCATGTACAAGGAGTAGTCACTTACAAAATAGGAACTTATCAATCCCCGCACTCCAGCCTAAGAAACGGACTTCCATTTCACATTTTCCTTCAATATCTCACCGACATGAAGTATGGTAAGAACATTTCTTGCATTTACCTGTCTCTCCAATTGCATTCCCTTTCTAAACCCTGTCATCGCTTTCTAACAAAATTTCCTCGCAATGACCTCGGTTGAAGGTATAACTTAATGAAATCACTATCAGGGAGGTGACAAGAAGTTACTCCGCTCATACATTGCTGATATAAAATCGCTAGGTTTATCAAATGAAGATCTCATGGCTGAACGTTGTACTGTCTGTCAATGTAAAATGAAATTTCATTTTAAAAACTGCCGCACCCAACTCTCTTTACCCCGTTCTTCTGCACCTGGCTCTGACCTGCCCGCTTTTGTCTGACTCCTGTCTCTCCTGGGTCTCTGACCGTCATGCCACGCGCGACTCAGACCACCCTACCCGTTCTACCCCTTTCCCCACCCCTCCCTCCTTCCCGTTCTTCGGTTACCCTCCACCCTTCAGTATTGCACTTTTGCAATCTTAACTTTTTACACATTTTGAAAATTCAGAGAGTTCACCGGAAAAACAAACGACCATGACGGAACCAATGACCGTAGCGGATGTCGCGCCTGGAAACACGAAATAATCAGTCACTCAATCAATCAATCTGATGCACGTCCCTCTCACCATGACCCGACCTGTCAGTTCTGACCGTCCGTCCTGCCCCTGCCCCGTCCATCTCCTCATTCCACCACGCGCATGGTCGCCCTCGTGAGTAAAAAGCCCGCGCAGGTCGCCGGGCGAGGCCGCAAGGCCAGCGGCGGCAACCGCCTGACTCGCTAGCGAAACTACGTAACTGCGGTTTGAGCGCGGAGCGCCTGAGGCTTGAAGCGTGTGGATGACATGCTTTGATAGAAACCTCGACGTCTAGGAGACTGCACTGATGTAGTTACAGAGTCAATTTAAAAAAATTACTAGAGCATGCTTTGAATCTGCATCTAGTATTTGTGGGATTGTAGATATTTCTATAATTTTGAAAAAGGTAGTTATTACGTTCATTAAGTTTTAAAATATTTAGAAATACATTATAATGAACTTTCATTCAAAAACAAGCATAAATATCCAATTTTGCTATCGTTTACAAAAAATACTTTATTATTATGAAAATTAGTAATTATTAAATTTAAGTTAAATGTAGGATCACAGACTCTTAACAGCAGAGCAAATTGTAGCAACTAATTTGACGTGTCATGTGTGTTATTAAGCAAACTCGCAGCCTTCCAATATATTATAAAAACTTCCTAACATATAATTACGAAAATATAAAAAAATGAAGTTAAATGTGTACAATGCTCTTTGTATTGCGAAGCATTATATGGTGTTTGTATTGTAAAGCACATAACTTGATTAAAATATAACAAAATATCTGAAAGTAACTCGGAACAATACATAAATACTTACTGATTTTTATTGTATTATCTTCTAGTAGCTCGTAATCATTTAGTCGCTGCAGTGTCGGTGGCGTACATCGGAAAAGTTGACGACGATGGTTTGGAGCTGATAATTGACGGGTAAAGTAGTTAAATCTGTGTATCTCACTGTTGCTCACTTGTGAATCGCGTGATGTATCTTAATCGCGTAGATGAATAGAAAAATATTTAACTTATTAATAATTTGTATCAGTAAGACACTACACTCCCTTCATCCATAACGATCTATTTCATGACTCGTGACTCAAAACGTTTTCAATAACTGTCTAAAAACGTGAAGAATAAAGAGTTAAAGACAAAAAAAATTGACAGAGATACTCAAAGGAGAACATATTAGCTTGCCTCCTGGGAACTACTAACCATGCAAAAGTAGAGAGAAGCAAATGGTTATGACCTAAACCAGCGATAGAAAAGACAAGGAGTCGCTAATGACCTAGATGTTGATGTGACCTTAATTAACCAATTAAAAAAAAGACACGGAAATTCTGGTAGCTTTGGGGTGCCAAAAAGGCGATGTGATGATAATTATAAAATATTCGTATATACAATTTAAAAGTTTTCATTTTCTATTTTAAAAATACTCATAAATAAGATAAATAAATAAAACATAAGAAATATAAAACACGCTGGGAGTTTCAGTGCATTATCTTTTTACTACAAATCAATCGTTTTATGAACTCTGTAGATAAAGCAATAACGTAGCCATGCGCGATACTCAGCCATACGAAACGTCGATGTCAAAGGGAAGCAAATAACATCAAAGCGCTCATGTGTCGGGAATAAATAAATGTTACCATCCAATGCAGTAGTTTGTTGAACGACACAGACACATAGAGTGGTGCAAATAAAAAGGCAAACAATTGGGTACGAGTTGTATTCCCTGCAGAGTACCAACTTGAACAACGTCTTATTGATTTTAAACCGTCCAAATCACTGATCGAATCTATATATATAAAAGAAAGTCGTGTTAGTTACACTATTTATAACTCAAGAACGGCTGTACCGATTTGGCTGAAAATTGGTGAGCAGGAAGCTTAGAGCCAGGAGACGGACATAGGATACTGTTTATCCCGTTCGACAGCGTTCCTGTGTGAGAACGCACGTTTTCGTGTGATTTCGCATGTTTTCGCGTGAAGGTACTTAACTGAAGAGTGCAACCTATGCACCAAAATACAGGAACACTAATGAATGATTAATCTACTTAATTTTTTTATTTGTATTTTCTAATAAACAATTTAACTTAATAAATTCCAAAATCTGCTTATTTATTGCCTTTAACAGCCGGTCCCTATGATTACAGCTTTGTATTTCTCTCTTAAACAAAAATCAATTAAAAAAACGCTCTGCTACGTAATAGATTTTTAATTATCTATTTAATATCAGAGCGTTTTATTTTAAATTCTTCTTTGTTTGAGAGAAAAACACAAATCTGCAATTGCTTTATTATCACGAGTGCAACAAGGATAGTACAGTTTCTCACAGTGAGTGCGAAGCGAGAAAAAGATGGGACCGGCTGTTAAGGCGGAACAGAGTTCGCCGGGTCAGCTAGTTACTAATAAAAAGGAATGGTCAGAGTTTGGTCATAATACTATTACAGTGTAGTGAATCTAGGTGTACATTTGATCATGTTCACATACTGAATAAATATTTCTTACAAATGAAGTAAACAATTGAATGTAATAAAATATTTTGAAATATTATTCTCAAACTGACACTTTCCAGTACTATTCGTAAAGGTCATGGCATTTAGTTTTCAAAGCAGAGTACTACTCCATCATCAGTACAGTCTAGATTGATTCCAGCCTGCTCACAAGGCTCATGCAATGAATATTATCGGTTACCTTAGCGAACGATAAGTGAATCGACTCCGCCGTCAACACACTCCCTGCATGCAGTTCCGTAAGCATGACTAACGATCTCTAGAACCCATTAGATCCGTTTACCTAGCAGGAGTTAGCGGGTTCGTCGACGGAAAAGAAGCTCATCGAACAGCTGAATGATGTTCGAATCGTAATCGAAAGAATGTTGACGTTTACTCTAGCCGACATCAAGCCATGTGACGAATCGTAAAAAAACTCCATAGTCAACACAGACTCAACATCGAATTCCGTAAACATGGACCACCTACCGAACCAATTAGACTTATTTTTGTAACAAAAGACGGCGAAGTTTCAGGAAGAGCGAAGACTCCCCAAACAGTTTTTTGCCAAATTAGTCGAAAGAATGTTGATGGTGACGTTAGCCATGGCAATCTCTTGTTCTTGTCTAATGTTCGGTAGACATTCAACACAACTGATCATTTCAACTTCAGTATAGAGCCTACATTAAATCCTAAACGCAACTGGCGATCTCTAAAACCCACTCAATGCGTGCAGTACCATGTATCAAGAGAAAACAAATTTTCAGTGTTCAGATGCACCCAACAGCTGCATTTCAATGTCCTCGCAATCGTAGGCGTTGGCGGTTACTAGAGCTGATGATAAATGAACCGAATATCGTTTCATCGCCAACATGGAGACTGCATTCAGTTTCGTAAGCGAAAGTGTTCTTTAAACTCTCTCTCTCTCTCTCTCTCTCTCTCTCTCTCTCTCTCTCTCTTTCTCTATCTTACTCACTCTCTCTCTCTCTTTCTTTCTCTCTCTTCCACTCACTCAGCATGTCTAAGTAGAAAACGCGTTTTTCGAGTAGAGACTCATCCAACAAGTTTACGGCTTTGGAGAATATTGACGATTAGTTCAGCCCTTAATTAACCAAACCGAAGATTCTTTCAAAATTACAGTCAACATAGAGCCTATACTAAAAAGCTGCTCTGAAACTGCTCTGAAATCGCTGAGCGGGTTTACGCATTTCCAGGGAAAGAGGAGACTCAGCCAGTTATTTGGCAAAAACGTTGGTTTCGTCGTTGACTAGAGCTTGTAACGAATTTCGTAAACGAAACCAACGATCTCTAGGAGCCACTCTGCGTGTACACGAAGCGAAAAAAAACGATATTTTTTGGGGGGAAGAGTAGATACTCACCAGCCGACCGCCTGACATTCTTATCGAGTAATGTTGGCGGTTTCTTAAGCCAACAATAAGAGTCACGATTCCATCATCACAGAGCCGGCATCCTACTCCGTAAGCGAGACTGGCGATGTCCAGAACCAACTCTGCGTGTTTACGCAGCCGGAGACGCGCGTGCCCGGGAGAGTGGAGGCCCTCCCAGCGGCTGTCCCCGGGGGCGTGCCCCAGGCGCTTGGCGGCGGCGCCTGGGGGCGGTCTCCGATCAGCGATCGGATCAGCGCGCGATCGCATCGTCGTGCCGCCGCCGCCGCTGCCGCTGTCTTGTTAGGCGCAGGCGGCGCAGCCGCTGGGAGAGCCAGATTAGGCGCCGGCCGCCAACCCATTGTGAGGCGAGAGCCGTGCGATAGCGCCGCTAAGTGCCCGGCCGCCCATCGATCAGGGTGACCCCGCCGCCACCGCCCCCGCCCGGCCCCGCCCGCGCTCCACCCGCCCAGCCCCGACCTCCGCGCTCAGACCCGTCCACCCCGCCAAGCCCCGCCCCTTTCCGCCGGCGCTCCGCCCGCCCAGCCCCAACCTCCCCGCTCAGACCCGTCCATCCCGCCATCCCCGACCTCCCCGCTCAGCCCCATCTACCCCGCCTAGCCTCACCCTCCCCGTCCAGCCCCGTCTACCCCGCCTAGCCTCTCCCTCCCCGCCCAACCCCGCCCTCCCCGACCCCCGTCCACCCCGCCTAGTCCCGCCCAGCCCCGCCCAGCCCCGCCCAGCCCCGCCCAGCCCCGCCCAGCCCCGCCCAGCCCCGCCCAGCCCCGCCCAGCCCCGCCCAGCCCCGCCCAGCCCCGCCCAGCCACGCCTAGCCCCGCCCAGCCCCGCACAGCCCCGCACAGCCCTGCCCAGCCCCGCCCAGTCCAGTCCAGCTCCACCCAGCCCCGCTCACCCCTCCCAGTCCGCCCAGTCCCGCACAGCCCCGCACAGCCTCGCCCAGCCTCGCCCAGCCCCGCCCAGTCCTTCCTGCTCCAGGCCTCCGTCCAGCTCCGTTTGCCCCCCGCTCTCTTCGCGCCCTCCCACTCCCCACCCACGCCCCGGTCGCTCTTCGCCCGCGCTCCGACCACGCCCCGCCCGCGCCCAGCCCACACTCGGCCCGCTCCCCGCCCCGCCCGTGGTGGTGGGGCTTGCGGCGCGCCGCACCTGGCGGAGCAGCGGGAGCCGCTTTGCGTGGGGGTTGGGCCGCGGGCGGGGCGGGGCCGGGCTGCGGCGCGCCCAATAATATATTCTCCACTGACCGGGCGCTGGCCAGGAAAACGTTTCGGCGGAGGCATGGGCCTCGGATTCCAAGCTTTAAAGCGATCCTGCTTTGGAAATCACGTCGTTCATTATTCCTTCTCTTAACCTATTCTCTCCTGCTTCCCTTCCACGTTTCACAAATAGTTCTTTTCCGGTCGGAGTTCCTCTTCGCCTTAAACGGACATTTTGAAAAACACGCAGTACTTGCTCTTCTGTTCTCTGGTAAAGTCTTCGTATTCGTAACACCTGCCAAAGGTAACTGATTAACAGCTCATTTCAGCGACGGATACAAGCTGTCGATCCTTCGAATCGAGACGACCAGTCAGTACGCGTTTTGAACACTTCCCTTCTTATCCTTCATCTCCTTCTTCAACTTCGGTTTAACCATAATCATCATCGTCATCGTCATTGTCTTCATCACCGTCTCCTTCCTCTATTAATATTATCTTGTATTGGACAATGTTCGGGCCCACGGCAAAGCAGAAAATTTATATATAATTTAATATACTTCGCAAAGGCAGGAATCACTCAAACCTATTTCATATGCTTCACAAGAAAATCCGTTAGTTCGGAGTATCAGTGGACGAGCATCGGCCGTGCTCGCGTCGGCGCCCCTCGGCTCCGTTGAACCGGCGCACACGTGCGACCGGCGCTGAAGCACGCCAAGCCAACGGCTTGCAACCGCTACTAGCGAGCCCTTGTTCTAGAAGGCACCGGAATAAATTCAAATATTCGTAGCTGATTGGCTACGGCTTTACCCCACCCTCATGCGCAGTGCGCACCAAAATAGTACGACGTTACCGTCGCAGTATTCAAAGTCTGTCGATCTGAGAATCTGATGCGGGCTGCGCGACACGCGCCTAGAATCCTCCGCTCCGTGTAAAGTTCTTGCACGTAAAAATGTTTGAAGTCTCGTGTAGAGTAAATAGCCATTGCCGAGCGGAAAATCAATTTTATTAATTGTGTGTTACAATTTCAAGTAAGATACAGTCTATGCACGTGTAGTGTGACTCGCTGATAATTATGTATACTGCAACGTATTTTAATAATCAATGTTTGTTATAAACTGTGAACTGTGTGCAAATATATGTCAATGCATTATGTAAGTTATAAGTGACTAAAAAGTAAATTTTTTGTGAAAAGTGAACCTA
The DNA here is from genome assembly GCA_011170035.1 of Teleogryllus occipitalis. Lineage (NCBI taxonomy): Eukaryota > Metazoa > Arthropoda > Insecta > Orthoptera > Gryllidae > Teleogryllus > Teleogryllus occipitalis. Next base: position 98,432 of record BLKR01003130.1, read on the forward strand.
CAATTTATTGGCAGATGCTAGTTGTCCTTACCGCCAAAATTCCCTGACACTGAATTGAACTGAGCTATCAAACGGGAGCCCACCGAATTGTACGAAACCAACCTCAATGCAGTCCACTCATCTTCAACAGTACATATCGGCCTGTTCAGGTAGTTCTCTTCGGGCGTAGGGGTTATGCGCCTTCCAGGTCCCATCCGCTGTTGCCATATCTTTGTAAAGCAAACTGCGCATCTTCTCTCTTCGCAAGCTCTTGCAGTCTTCGCTGTAGTTCTAGAAGTCTAGCTCTTCTAATGATTTAAGAAATTTTTCTCAAGCATATAGAGAAGATATTGGAGTAATTTCTCACAAACCCGAAAGTGAGACTGTTGAGGCTATTAACTTCTAATATTTTCCTTCATTGTACTTGAGAACACGAGTGTTTTTTTGTACAGAGTACTAATCAAAAGAATCTCAGCTCTGTCTGGATGGATCTCTGGTTGGATATAGTCAAGTGTACTGAATTTTGATCGAAAGACTTTTTGCTCCCGTTGTTGACTTTCGTCGAGCCATTTTGAAGTTCTTCTCGTCAGTATTTTCATAAAAACTATACATAAAATTGATAACAAGTTGATGAGCTGATTATTATTCAACCCATTTCGATGACCCCTTTTGGGTTGTAATATTACTCTGCGTGTCTTTCATTCATCGGGAATTTCCACTGTCATAGGGATAACCTTGAAAAGTACTGTAATTGGAAAGACTGAAAAACAACTGCAAATATTCTCACTTTATCAGCAATAGCCATAATGAAAGCTATGGAAAATCTATTATGTACTAGGCAATGTGATAACTAATCTAAAGTAATTTGCTTTAAAGACCAGCGAATATTATAAAGGTTTAATACTCGCATCTATTTCGAATATTAAGTGTGATATTTGTAATACATGTGATTTCAGTACTTCACGCCAGTTGATTTTTTTAGATTTATCAATCATTGTCTTACAACAAACATTCATTTTGATTTCTTATATGAGCTTAATCTGTTCTAAAATTGTTTGTTGATTCAAAGTTTTCTAGAAGTTGACTAATCTGGAGAATTTTCGCAATCGGTCTCACTTTAGAGTATGGTGTGTTACAACTAACATTTTGAACAACAAACAGACTGCCGTTCGAATCCGCATCAGTGATGTGTTTGCAATACCTAAAAAAGCGAGAGAGCATTGCTGGACCTTTCTCCCAAACTACCTCTATTGTGGTTGATACGTACATAGCGCGTAACCATGTTAGCTTGCTCTTTACCCTATCGGATACTGTTTGCATGCGTTTCAACTGTAGCACACTTGTGTATTGTGTGTATTACGACAGTTCGTTGTGTGTACGTGTGTGTATGCAGTATGTGTGAGCGTATCAGAAGAGGATAGCATGGTCTTGTGTGGGTGCCGGGCAACGACCTGCATTTATTCTGTAAACTTTCCAAAAGTGCAGTAAAGTGTGTACACGATTTTGAAATGAATGTTGAATTCAACTGCCAGAGCTGTATTTTCCTCTTGCACTCGTGAAAACGTTTAAAGGTCATTCTATCAAAAATGAGAGAGAAACGAAAACGAGATAATGCTTTTTTTTTATTTTTAGCAATGAAAGTAACAAGTTATCACATTTGAAACATATACTGTCTAGCATGCCAAAACTATTCCAGCTTCTCGATTTAATAAATAACGATTATCATTTGCTCTTGATTAAAAATAAATGAGCAACGTTGGAATTGTTGTGTAATGCTCTCTCAATTACGCAGTGCCAAGTGCCTGGCGCTACTGGGCAACATTTATTTATAACGATCTCATGCGTGATGTAACTTCTTCGAGCGTGTTGATGAATTTTAAAATTTAATATTTGCTTATAGTTTGTGAAGTATGAAAACAAAATTATAGATGTCCTTTATCTAGCGTATTCATGAAATATTAACATTAAAAACGTTTTACCAAAATATCGTTTGAAAAATTGTTGAATAGAATAAAAATAATAAAAAATAATATTAAAAAAATCCATGAATACAAAATTAGATGCTTTAGAATCCGCAAGCTCAGTTACAATATAAGTTGAGTTGCTTTTTGAATAGCAGCAAAAGGCAATGCATTCATATTGCAACATAATTCATCTACAAGTGAAATTTACGTTTAGTGAATTAACACCTCCCCAAATATTAGTATCACAAATAGTGAAACATTATTAGAAAACATGAAATGTGACAAATTAAGAAGATCTTTTGGTCCATAAAATACTAGATCAGTCGTGGTTACATGGACTATTTTAGTTCATATAATCACTCAATTAGTGTTAAGAGGTTCAATTAGTTTCATGCTAAAAGATGGAGACAATACTAAAAAGTCATCATTTGATGAAGTTACAAATTTAAATTATACTCTTTTTCAACAGTTTTCGATAATAACTTGAAAAACTCGATCATTATATTCCAGATCATTGTATCCACAAATACGACCCTCCTCCACCTTGACCCACACCAGTTCTAAATGCATATAACTTAAATTGGATCAAATTTAAGAAAATAATACAATCCCAAACATCTTAATTTAAAATTCTAAACACTTCAGCGTCAGAAATAGATTAGGCAATAATATACTTAATCTATATTGTTAACAACATTAAAACCTGAAAATCCCACCTCACTACGTAAGAACGCATCCATGAAACTGCCCAAAATCTTAATTAAAATAATTCAAAATAAAAATAAAACGAGAAGACTCTGGCTAGCACGTAGAGTCCCCAGGTCAAAAACAGAACTACATCTTCTAGCAAATATCTCCAAAAAAGCTAGAACTGATTTCAAACAGACGAAATTTTACTTAATACAATCTTTAACCATTCAAAAGAACTCACTCTGGAATTCTACAAAAAAGTACTAAGGAAAAAAACAATTATCCCTCTTTAACTACTCCCAAAAGTAAAAAGTATACAAGTGAGAAAACAAGTTTTAGTAAGTCATGACAACATTAATAATATCACTAAAAACACTTATTCCAAAGCATTATCGCTTATATCACTAATATATTCAACTTATCCATAAGAATAGGATATTATCTCTTAATCTGGAAGCATTCCTTAATCCTTCCCATCTCAAACCGAAAAAGAATAACAGGAACCCAGCTAACTTTAGGCACATTAGTCTTCTCCTATCATTAGCAAATATATACGAAAAACGTATCCTTGCAGTATTAAATAATTAACTCAACAAAATAATTCTAATATCTCCCTCTCAGTTCTGCTTCACCAATAAAGTATCCTCAGCGCACCATTCCTAAGCTTCTCCGAACATGCATCATTGAAAAAATCACTCAATTGCAGTATTAATCGATTGATTGATTTTTCCGGGCGCGTCAACAACTTTGGTCATTAGTCCCATAAGTGTAGTGCATGTTTTTCTCGGAATATGGCAGTAATCTTCTCCCGCTGGATGGCGAGATCCGGCGCCGACCTACCGTCGGCTAGTGGGGTTTCCCCCTAACCAGTACTCTCTCACCAGCAGGGCACCGCCCCAGCCGGGACAAGCCCTAAGCTCCCGACCGGTCTCCCGGAATATGTGGTAGTGAAGTGCATGTTAGTGTGTGTGTGTGTGTGTGTGTGTGTGTGTGTGTGTGTGTGTGTGTGTGTGTGTGTGTGTGAAGGGATAGGATAGGACAAGGAAGAGGAAGAAAAAGTCCGTGGCCCGTTCAGTAGGGTACTTTTTAGGGTTCGGTAGGGTAATTTTTTAAAAAGGTGGAATGAGACGGCATGGACTTGTTTGTGGAGGGGTAGTAAGTACTTTAACGAGGCGGGGCGAAGCAAGACATAAAGGGGCGTGGTAGATAACGCAACGAGCAGGTGGGACGGAACGAAGTAGGGTGAGGTGTCAGGAGTCAGGTCGGATCATGTCGCATGTCGCAACGAGAGCGGAGTGTAGTAGTGTAGCGGTTGTACCTAAGTAAAAGAAGGGAAGATGGTAAGTAAGAGAAAGGAAATATCTCGAGCCTTCCGTTTTCTGTTTGCTACCGTACTGCAGCGACATTCGCCTACACTTCGGTAAAAAAACACGAAAAACTTCCGGCAACCGTCCGCTAGAATTCTCCTCTATGCAGTCGTTGAACTCGACCTTGTTATACCATTGCTAGCGCCGAAAATCCGCCGCCATCGGGACTGGAATTCTAGGAACTCCCGGTCACAGACGCTGCAGCGACATTGGGGCGGGGCGGAAGGGAGTCGGTGCGTGGGCGGGATGCTTATCTCGCGGCGGGTGCGACTGACAGCGCACCGGGCGGGTCGGCGGCGTCGAGTGGGCCCCTCCCCGCTACTCCGCACCGGCTCGCGGCCCTCGCCGCAGCCCTGACCACCATGCAGCTGCGCCGCGTTGCCGACGTCCGGCCCCGCCCCTCTTCGCCCAGTCCTGCCCAGCCCAGCACTAGCCAGCCCGGCCCAGCCCGGCCCAGCCCGGCCCAGCCCGGCCCAGCCCGGCCCAGCCCGGCCTACGTCTGCCCTGCTCTGTCGTGCCCAGCTCGATCCAGCCTGGCCCGGCCCGACCCAGCGCGGCCCAGCCCAGCCCGGCCCAGCCCAGCCCGGCCCAGCCCGGCCCAGCCCAGCCCGGCCCAGCCCGGCCCAGCCCGGCGCAGCCCGGCCCAGCCCGGCCCAGCCCCGCCCAGCCCAGCCCAGCCCAGCCCAGCCCAGCCCAGCCCAGCCCAGCCCAGCCCAGCCCAGCCCAGCCCAGCCCAGCCCAGCCCAGCCCAGCCCAGCCCAGCCCAGCCCAGCCCAGCCCAGCCCAGCCCAGCCCAGCCCAGCCCAGCCCAGCCCAGCCCAGCCCAGCCCAGGCCAGCCCAGCCCAGCCCAGCCCAGCCCAGCCCAGCCCAGCCCAGCCCAGCCCAGCCCAGCCCAGCCCAGCCCAGCCCAGCCCAGCCCAGCCCAGCCCAGCCCAGCCCAGCCCAGCCCAGCCCAGCCCAGCCCAGCCCAGCCCAGCCCCAGCCCAGCCCAGCCCAGCCCAGCCCAGCCCAGCCCAGCCCAGCCCAGCCCAGCCCAGCCCAGCCCAGCCCAGCCCAGCCCAGCCCAGCCCAGCCCACCCAGCCCAGCCCAGCCCAGCCCAGCCCAGCCCAGCCCAGCCCAGCCCAGCCCAGCCCACCCCAGCCCAGCCCAGCCCAGCCCAGCCCAGCCCAGCCCAGCCCAGCCCAGCCCAGCCCAGCCCAGCCCAGCCCAGCCCAGCCCAGCCCAGCCCAGCCCAGCCGAGCCCAGCCCAGCCCAGCCCAGCCCAGCCCAGCCCAGCCCAGCCCAGCCCAGCCCAGCCCAGCCCAGCCCAGCCCAGCCCAGCCCAGCCCAGCCCAGCCCGGCCCAGCCCAGCCCAGCCCAGCCCAGCCCAGCCCAGCCCAGCCCAGCCCAGCCCAGCCCAGCCCAGGCCCGTTTCAAGCGGTTCTTGTCGTGCCCAGCTCGATCCAGTTTGGCCTGGCCTGACGGAGCGCGGCCCAGCCCGGCCCGGCCCAGCCCAGCCCAACCCAGCTCAGCCCGGCCCAGCTCAGCTCAGCCCGGCCCGGCCCAGCTCAGCCCGCCCCGGTTATTTAATAGTATTGCAACTTGTGGTATTATTGCTTGGGGAGGGGGTGTTTACATCAATATTTTGAACCCAATACTATGAATATGAAATAGAATATTGAAAATAATCCATTAAGCTTAGCGATAGCCTACAGAGTCAATCATTGAAAGTTTCGTTTTAGGGCCTCTGAGTAGTTTCTGTGAGTAGCACAAACTTATCTTTATTCACTCAAAAAGCATAATTAAAAATAAAATTCAATTATTATTACTGACTACTGGTAGAGTATTTGAGAAAAAGTAGTTTCATTACATTCACGAGAATTTTTAATAAATTACCAATTGATATAAAAGTTTGAGGTAACAGTAAAATTGTATTAAAGAGAAAAATTGACAAAATATATATTGTTGAATAGAGAATGAATTGGGTTCTTACAAATCAAATGACGTGTATCACATTAATATAATTTCCATAATGAGCTAAGAAGAAAACAAAATATAATTATAATATTATCATAAACTTTACTTAATTTTTTTAAATTTTCTTTTGCATTACATTTAACTTTCTTTTTCTCTTTTTGGTTCTTTCATTTTGTATGTTGGTTTTCAACTTTTAGTACAGAGTTCCTAAATAGAGGCAAATTTATTGCCCCAATAGGTAAGATTTTTACTATTGCTATTTATTAAACTATGTAAAAAGATAATACTGAATAAATGTTAATAATAATAATAATAATATTGTGAATCGGTATGGAGAAACACTAAAATGAGAATAGGTGATATGACAGAACATTGAGAAAGCCTACTGAGAACTAATGTTGTTCACCACCAATTCCTAATGGATTGGCCGGATCAAACTCGGGCCAAAGCTGCGAAAGGCTTATCCGCAAATGATGATGTTGATTATTTGTGATTTATGATGTTTCCCTTTGTCCTCCAGGCTGCAGAATCGTAATATGGTTCCACTCATTGCAAAACCAATGCCAATCTACAATTCTTGTTAAAAGCGTCATTGCGCTTTTTCAATCGGCAGTACATATGTGATTTTCGATACATTGAGAAAATTACGGTAACACATTTGACATTTAAGTAAGCAGGTCACATGACAATTCAGTAAGCTGATGAACCCAACATGTCGGCAATTTGTAAATACACTATATGAAATAATAAATAACTAAATATGTCGATTATGTGTTATATTAGCAAATAGCGTCAGACAACAGTTTCAGAAAACATATCTCCGTTGTTGCTCTTTGCTGCTATGACCCAGTGCAAGTAGCTACGTGACAATGTGAAAGCTTAGGTAGATAATACCAAATAAATAGAGCAAAGGGATGCGATCTTTTCAGCACGGGTCTCCCGAGCCAAAATGACCGTTAGGTTGGGACACCATGGCAGATCCTTACCTTACGAGGCGATATTGGGACTCACACACGTATCTCGGAAACTAATTCATTTCATCTGTACTTCACGACAATAACGAAAAAAAGTTGAGATAATTGTGAAAAGCGATTTTAAACATTAGTGCATTGCTTTTATCAAAGCATTAATGTAAAGGCCAGCCCCCAAAGAAAGAGGAAACAGTCAGAAGCCCTATGCCCTGACGAGGGACGAAGTCCGTCAAGCGATCGCGCTCCCTCCACCGAAGGCCGCTCCAAGAGCGACGGCAGTCGTCAGGCAGAGCGTAACGATCCGCACGGGCACGAGACGACCACGCCCACTCCCCCATCCACCCGCACACGCTCACACGCCAGCACCAGCAGCCCATCCCACCTGCCCGCCGTCCCATCTTCCACAATATCGCTCTCTTCACGTTCCCACAGACCCGGACACCAGCTCATCCCCCCACCTGCGCTCCCACGCGGCCACACATTCACTCCCTCCCCTCTGTCTCTGTCTCTCTCTCTCTCTCTCTCTCTCTCTCTCTCACACACACACACACACACCGCCTGCCCGCGACAGAAGTGTACCTACCCACTCACCTACCCAAGCGACTGCCTCCATCCAAACCCACACGTCTGGTCACCCACCCGCCCGCCTACCCACTCACATGCCGTTCGCTCGACGACATATCACCCAAACACCCACCTGCACTCGAACTCACCCACCCACCAACCTACCTGCCATCGGGCCCGAATACATTCAGTCTTCCACATACTCGCTCGCCCGCCACGGCCACCTCCTGCCCACCAACCGGCCTACGCGCCCGCCGTCCCACCCCACCCCCAGCGCGCACGCCGCTCGGCGCTCGCCCGCCCGCTCGGACCAGCAGCCCGCGCCATTTGGCTGCTCCTCACCGCAATTAGTATTAACGAACGATTGGATTACATTCGCTCGCAGCGCGAGGCTCGGGGCGGGCGGGCCGGGAGGAGGCTGCGGCAGCGGACACTTCGCGCGGCCTGGCCGGCAGTTGGCGCTAGTTAGCAGTCGAATCTCGGTGCTACCCAAACGACGCGCACACGCGCTCTCGCACGCATTCGCCCGCAACGCCCGCCCCGCCACGCCCACAGCCTCCCCATCCCGCTCCGCTTTGCCCCGCCGCGCCCACTCATCCCATATCAAGCTTACATTTCATCCTCACTCCGCCATTCCTACAGTCTACCCATCGTGCTTTTTCCACGCTCTCCGCAATCCTCGCTCCGCCCCGCCACGCCCACTCATCCCATATCAAGTTTACGTTTCCTCACTCTGCCATTCCCATAGCCTACTCATCCCGCTCCGCCCACGCTCTCCGCAATCCCCGCTTTTCCTCGCCTACTCCAAATCCCCCGCTCACGTCATCCTCAAGCCACGCATAAATCTCCTGCTCACTCCACTATTCCTACAGCCTTTCCATTCCGCTCCGCCCGTACTCTTCGTAATCCCCGCTCCAACCCTCCCTACCCACTCGCCTCCCTCACGTTATTCCATATCGAGCTTACGCCTCCCCCTCACCCCGCCACGCCCACTGTCTCTCCATCCCGCTGCGTCCACGCTCTCCGCAATCCCCGCTCCGCCCCCCAACCCGCTCGCCCCGCTCACTTCATCCTCATGCGACGCTTACATTTCCTCACTCCGCCATTCTCACAGCCTCTCCATCGCGCTCCGCCCACGTTCTGCTCAATACCCGCTCCGCCTCGCCCCGCCTACTCCCACTCACCCCGCTCACGTCATCCGATATCAAGCTAACGTCTCCCACTCACTCCACCACGCCCACGCACTCCGCTAGCTTGCCCCACCCACGCCTGTGTTTTCCGCTCGGCCCATCTCACGCCACCTGCCTGCCCACCCACGGCCTCGCTCACTCCGCCACGCCCACAGCCTCCTCATCCCCCTCACTCTCCGCGCACTCCCCGCTCCACGACACTCCGCTCTTCCCACCTACTCCCCTGCCTTCCACACCCACACCTTCCATCCTCCCCCCATGCCCGCTTCTCCCACAACCTTCTCCAGCTTCTACCCGTGCCCACCATCTCCGCTATCCCCGCCCACACTACCCGCCCCTCGTCCGCCACTCCCTCCCCCACTTCCCACACTACGCACTTGTACCACGGGCTCCCATTCCTCCCCCTTCTGCCCCGCCGTGCCCATGCCCAACCTCCCCTCCGCTCCATCTACACGTGGTCCGTCCGCATAAACCCTCCACCCACCTCCCTCAAGCTGCCTGCCCACCTGCTCCGTCAACTCCCTCCTCCCCGACGCCGTCTGCTTCTCCCCTCCACTGCCATACCCCGTACCGCCCGCCCGCCCACCCGCCCGCGCGTGCAGAGAGACTTCATTGAACAATAACACAGCCCGGATAATCCGGCTATTTACCAGGCCGTGTCGGAGCATGACGGACGATTGCAATGCGATTGGATCGTATTTTTGGGAGGGGGCGGGGCTGGGACGATGGGATGTGAGCCATGCATCACGCCGGGCCAGGGTGGGGGGAGACGCGATGTGACGCCTGGGCGATTGGGTAGATGCGGGTCGTAGAGAGGGGGCTAGTTAGTAGACGCGGAGGAGTGGGTTGCGGAGGTGCTGTGGAGTGAAAGGCACGGACGTGGTGGATAATGCCGACGGAGGATAGAAAAATTATAGTAAATATCTGGAAAATCCGTAATACTGTGGCTCGAAAGAATTAGAAAGTGAGACATGATGAAGGGAAGAGATGTAAAGAGTGAAATGTAATTTGTGTTTGATTTGATTTGTGAGTGTGATTTCATATTTTGGGGGAAATTTATATATATTTTTAGATAAATCTTACGGGTATTTATCATATATTAATATGTTGCTCAAAAATAAAAATTCATATATTTACAATTAGTTGTTGAAGGGATGCTTCCAGAGATCTTGCTTGATTCAGTGCGGTTGTATGTTTGATTACCTATTTTCTGGTATTAACTACTAACTTTTCAATTTAGAATTTATTTTACGGTATGTGTTGTAGCCCTGTGCTTACAGTATATGTGTGTATATGTGAGATGTGTGCTGTCATGTTATGAGCTGTACATTTGTTGTGATGTGCATGTGAGTATGAACTGTGTGAGGAAGGTGTATCGAGTGTATTAATGATTGTATCCTGCGTGGTAAGGTATGTTGGGAGTAAAGAGCTGCGATCTGAAGGGATACGCTATGATGACCTTTGATGTTTTACGATGACAAACAGATGACAGATGTGAGGGAGTGAACAGATTTGTTTCCTTCATTGAACTGAAAATTGATGAATGAAAAATTACCTCCTTTTCTTATCTTCTCTGATCGAATTGAATGATAACCTTTGCTCTTTTACATAAGGATTACGCAACTTTAATTCACACAGAGTTGGTCTAGGATTTTTACAGAGTTGCTCAAATAATATCAGTTCAATTTTTTCTTATAGTTTCCAGCATTTTCCATATTATGAAATATATCCTTCTTCTTAATTTGCGTGTTAGTTTTTATTGTGTAATAAACAATTAAATCAATGATTAATGGCGGGTGAGTAGGCGAACGACCGGACGTCGTAAATCAGGCAACCTGGCAGAAAGACGCAGTCAGAGGTAGGTAGAAAGGGAGGCAGGCATACTATAGCCAGGAGGAGAGGAAGACAGGCATTGAGAAAGTCAGTAATGCGAGCAGGCGGGCAAGCAGGTCGTCAAGAAATAGAGGAAGGCAACGGGCAAGAAGAGATGCAGGATAACTGGCAGACGGGTAGACAAGCAAAGTGATAGCTTGGAAGGCACGCAGATAGGTTGTCTGGTAGTCAGGCACTGAGGAAGGCAGTGGAGCAGATAGGAAAACGAACAGGTGAGCAAACAGGCGAGGAGGGGGAAAGCAGGCGAGCCGGCACAGGGCAAGCAGAGAGAGACAGATAGGTAGGCAGGCACGCAGAAGGGCAGGTAGGCAGACAGACAAGCAGTCAGACAGACTGTCAGGCAGACAGAGAGGCAAGTTCGCAGACAGGCAGAGATACAGGCCACCTGGTGGGTAAGAGGGCAGGCGGAGATAAACGGAGAGGTGGACAAAGAGGCGAGGAGGAAGTTAGGTTGATGAGCTGGCACTGGGCAAGCCAGCAGTCAGAGAGGCCGGCAGCCATGCAGGCATGCAGGCAGGGGGTAGGGAGAACGTTTGCGCGAGTGGGCAGCGGCGGGCTGGCTGCGATCGCGCTGGTACTGGGAGCGCGCGGCCGGCGAGCGCGGAAGTCAGCAATTTGATCCTCGTTTTAAAAGCGTGGACGGGGCGGGGCGGAGCGCGGAGGGGAGGGGCGGCGCGGGCGGTATTCCGGGCGATGTGGCAGAGATTCATGCGCGCGATACGCCGCCTGCCGCACATTCATCTGCGCAGCCAGCGCGCGCCCACCGCCCCCGCCGGCCCCGCCGCCTCCACCGGCCCTCTCCGCCACCCCGCCGCCCTCACCGGCCCCGCCTTCCCCACCGGCCCCGCCGTCCCTGCCACCCACACCACCCCTGCCATCCCTTTCCCCCCCCCGCCTCCCCGCCCCCGCCGCCGCCCCCACCGCCCCCGCCGCCCCCACCGCCCCCACCGCCCTCTCCAGCCCCGCCGCCCCCGCCGCCCTCGCCAGCCCCGCTGTCCCCACCGCTCCCCCCTCGTCGTCCCCGCCGTCCCTGCCACCCCCGCCGCCCCTGCCGCCCACACCACTCCTGCCATACCTGCCGCCCCTGTCATCCCTTTCGTCTCTGCCGCCCCTGCCGCCCCCGCCAGCACCATCGCCACCATCGGCGCTCTCCACGGCCCCGCCATCCCGTCGCCCCTGCTACTCCCGCCGCCCCCGCCGCCCCGCCACCCCCGCCGGCCAGAGGGTGGGTCAGCACCGGGTGGGAGGAGTTAGGGATGAAAAGGGATACCCCGTAGCATGAGCTCTTAGGAGAGAGCGTGACTGGAAGAGGCGAAGGGAGGGAGCATGAAAGCGAAATGAGATAGCTCCTAGCGAGTTTGAATTATTGGCGCAGGAAAATAATGAAATATGTAGATTCATTTTAGCGAGAGGACTTGAATTTTTAATGTATGGGAATCATTAGGCACATCAAAATAGCATTTTAAAGTAAACGTTGTACCATTTTGAAGTATAGAGAATACACGATAATTTTAGAATTGAACTTCCACGGTTTTCGACAAATGTTCGCGTGATCCTTTCGCACACTTTCTGGATGCTATAACTTGACTTCCACTGCACAAAATTAAGAATTCGTGAAAACAACGAATGCATGCCTTGAGAATGCTCAGAAAATACTTCTGGAGATTTCAAGGGAAGGCAAAGTCGGAGAATCTAAGAGCTTCGGATCGCTGATCTAATATGTGAACTTCCACACGGAGTTATTTTTTCTCTTTTGCACCAGAATTGGTGAAATATTTCATTCTACAAGGAATGGACATTGGACGTTTTGGAAATGGTAATCTTTTCCGCATAGCATTTCCAAATATATTTTCTGTATATAAATTCATTACTTTCGTACTCGGCAGTTTTTAAGACAACTTTCTAATTAATAAATTTTGCGTAGTTACTTTTTTGTTTCTAAACAAGATTTCATTCATTTAAGAACATTTGCACTCATTTAAACTTGTATGCATTTAATTTTCTGATTATACGTAATGACAAAACATCAAGTTTTGCATACGTCTTTTGTCCTCTTATTTCCTCATACTTTATTGTAGTCATCAAGTCACTTTTATTCAATATAAGAATGTACTTACTGATTTATGAATTATATTGTCTCCATTCTATGGTCATTATCACGTTATTTGAAATTTTCAAACATACATATATTAGATATTTGTGCCTTTTACTCGCAGAAAAACGTGAAAGATTCCTCGGGAAGGGGATTCTGGTAAAATTCAAACATTTTTAATTTAAACAAAAAATAAAATAGTATTCGTAAAATTAATATTTATAAAAATATGTCGTCACTCTAACATTATTCTTGACACAGAAGTTATCATATCCGTATTGGAGTACGCTTGAAAAACTAGTTCCCATTGCCTTTTATTTATTCGTATTATTTTTGCGAGCGTGCCTTCCAGCAGTTTGTGCTTTCGTCACTATTCGTTCATACGTTCGTGATGTGTCCGTTCACTACATCTGAAAAAGTTCGAATTTTGATTCCCCCAGGCGATCTGTCCAAATTGAAATGCCAACAACTGACAAGCCTTCATTTCTGTTTTATTAAAAAAAAAGGATTCAAATTTTCAAAAACTGCTCCCGTATCTTTCACAGTATTTTTTGATCATTGCATTTTGAAAAATTGTAATTTGAAGCAACCGAAATTAGTAGTAAACAGATGGTCAGAGCACAACAATTTATTTTTTTACAGACTGGAATGAATGCATCTCGAGGTATGTAATATATTTTTACTACCTGATTTTTAATTAACAACACTGTTCAAAATCAAAATTATTTTGAGCATAAAATAAATATTGTCTGATTAATTTTGTGCCTCTAAATAAGAATATTACATTAAAATTAGTTTTTTTACACTAAAATGCATGAAAGTTTGTCACTAAGAGTAGAGAGAAAGTTATGTAACGCTGTGCGAAAAAACGAATTTTGTGCCGAAAACTCTTATTACAGGGCCCTGACAACGAAAAAGTGGATAAATCCAGTCGCTAAATTTAGAAAAACACGTGGTGTATCCAGAATCCATGTTTTATGGGTTCTCGAGACCGAAATATCGAATGACGGCAAAAGTCACTCTTTCTGTCCGTCCGACTGGGAGTAACGCCAGCGACTGAACCAATTTACTCCAAATTGATAGTTCTCCAATCGATCTGGCTGAGGTCGTGACCCCTTGAATTTCAAACCCATATTTTAATTTTGGGGAGAAACTTTAGATGAAGCTCCTGGTACACTTTCGAAATTTAAAAAAAATTGGCTCCATCGTTTTCGATTAATTTTTTGTTGGATAGTGTAAAGAACGTTTAAGAGAATAGTGGAGGCCTCATGTTCATTGAAAACCCTGATTTTTCAAAAAATGTAAAAGTTCAATTTTTTTTCGGAATCTTCCTACAACTAAAATATTAAAGTTAGAGATTTTTCTCTTAATGAAATCTGTTCCTTAAAGATAGATTTGAAACAAGGTCATGTGCAATTTTTCAAAAACTTAAGAACTTTTCGCGTAATTTTGCGTGAAAATATAGGCATCACTGCAGTGCCTCTAACCGAGAAGTAGCTAGTAGAAATAGCTAGGTCGAAATCAACCTTGTCTGGAGGAGAATTGTAGTGGCCGGCTGTCTTATCAGTGGTTTCTCGTGGTTTCTCCTATTACACCAGGTGAATGGGGGAGCAGTACCCTAAGAAACAGGCCAAGGATCGCGCGCGACCTTTCCTTCCCTTTCTTTGTTCTAACCTCTCCCTTCACACACATGTACACATTCATAGACTTTCACCCATTGCATGTCGGGAACTGAAGAGCTCGTGGCTGGGGAGGTGCCCCGCTGGGAACAAATAGCTGGAAAAGAAAATTCCTTACAAGCCGACATACTAGTCTGCGCCGGATCTGACCATCACCGCAGCCTCCCGGCATAAAACATTCACTACACATACGGAACTAACGACCATAGCAATTGACAAGGTGGGAAACATCAATCAAACAAACAAAGAAGCAGAATAAGCGGATGAAAAAGAAAAAGGAGACGCAGAAGGAGAATTAGCCGAAGTACAAGAAGCAGAAGAAGATCAAGAGAAAAAACAGAAGCAGAATAATCAGAAGAAAAAGAAGAAGCAGAAGGACAATGCGTCGCAGTAAAAGAAGCAGTAGAAGAATAAAAAGAAGAAGCAGCAGCAGCAGCAGCAGAAAAAGAAGCAGAAAACGCAGAAGGGAAATAAGCCGAAGTACAAGAAGAAGAAGAAAAAGAAGAAGAAAGAAAAGCAGAAAAAGAAGAAGAAGGAGGAGGGAAAGGAGATAAATGAGAAGTGCTGAATGAAGGAAACACACCGCGCACGTGCGTATCGCAGGGACACCCCCTCCCCCGCTCCTCAACGCCCTTCGCTAATTATGAAGCCGCACGGGGCGCGAGGCGCGGGCTCCGGTAATTACAGGGCCGCCGCCCCACGAGGAGGTCTTTGCTCCGTTGCTCGCCTCGCACACGCCGCCGCGCCGCGGGCACCACGCAACGGTCACAGCTCGAGTGCACTCGTAGTCGGATGCTGCCCAAAATACACTCGGGAAATACGAGGGGCGGGTTGCTCAACCTCCGATGGATTATAACAAAGACAAAATAGTGAAAAAATGACGTTATTACCAAAAGATATTTACAAACATGGTTACTTTTCTACATAATCAACGTGAATATTCAGACATTTGTCTTTTCTGTAAACAAGCTATTCGATTCCTTCTGCATTGAACATTGCCACCACCATGTGAGATGAGCCTTCACTTTGCTTTGAATCTTCTCATTGTTCTGGAAGCTTTAGCCAATTCTTCAATTCGAGTAAGAGAGGAAAATTACTCGCCGCTAAGACGGGCTATGTGCCCAAATGATACAGCAAGACCCATTTCCTCCCAATGTTATTGGATTTCATTGAATACTGAGGGTCGGAGTTGTTATGAGTAAGGACATCTCCGGAAGCCAGCATTCCTCATTTGTTTGAAAGTTTACATCGTATTCTTAGTTCATTCTTTTGTGAATTTCTAGCTCATTATTCCATTCTTCTTGAAGAAAGAGAAAGCACTCTGCTGCTCGCACTAGGCGGGGGCGTCAATCGTAGCAGCCTTCTTCAGGAACCTTCGGTTCAGCTGAAGTAGGCGGTAAGGCGTCGGTATTGGCAAAGGTTGAAATTGAAAATGAAAAGAGATTGAAGCTCGATCGGAGGTTGAAAACAACGGCCCTCGTTCATACATACCTAAGTATAGGCAAATTTTACTCTATTACAGACCAAAACGAAACTCCGAACTGAATGAGACATAGACATTAATTAATGAAACAACAAATAAACCATCATTTAGTTTTTTTAGTCGTATATGCAACGTTTTACCTTATTATTACTTAATAAATACAAGTTGAAAGTTAATTAATTTGAAATAGTTTATTTCGAATGCATCGTGAACTTCAAATTGATTTGTTGTTCAGTTGATTGAATGAGTTTTATCTTAAACCTATCATTTTACCTTGAAATGAAAAATACTTGTATGTATTGAAAGTATTTGAATTTGTTCTGAATATAAAAAATAGACCTCTATAAATAACAAAGCGCTTATGCGATATACAAAAATCCTTTTAAAATTTCAAAATTAAGTGTAATCATTTTTTTATTTAAATTTTTTAAAATAAAACAAAAATACGTTTTCTGCTAATTATCTTACTTCAAAGTTAATTTAATGTAAATAAATTGTAAGGTCCACCAAAAACTTTTGTTGAGAAGAAATTCCATAAGCAAGAAAGATAACGATGGTGATGGATGAGTTAGTCCACGCGGCCGGGATCTTGCACAAGTGGTGTATACCAAATTTTATATCCTGAATTTCTTTCTCTATTTATTATTAGAGTGCGCACTGTACTAAACTATCGTTCAAAGGAAAATTACGATTGAGAAACACATTTTTTGGGTTGTGCAAGAATAGTGAGATGTTTAAAGATTGTCAGTGTTTTATTAAGTGAAAAAATATGTCAAGAAAATTGTTTGTTGGTGCCTTTGCTATCCCAGAGAATCCGCAGAAACTCCGCTCATTGTACTGACTTCAGCCATGGAAACCCACGTCTTCAAAATAGTATATTTTTGTAATTTTGTAATTATGTAGATGCAAAAATACTTAAGTGGTTAGGTGGAAGAGCAAGCCTTACGGCCTGAAACACACCAGAAATACTTTATTATTATTATTATTATTATTATTATTATTATTATTATTATTATTATTATTATTATTATTATTATTATTATTATTATTATTATTATTATTATTATTATTATTATTATTATTATTATTATTATTAATTATTATAACCATTATTATTATTATTATTATAAAAATAACGCATAATACAACCGTTATTTAGCATTGAACATAGTTGGACAGCATTGAACACTTGGATTTGAAATAAACGACTGCACTCAGAATGAAACAGTTCTGCAATATGTCAATTTTTGAATCACATTCATTGTGCACCCACGATAAAGCTGTCCATTTAGCCCTTAAAAACGTTTTACTCTCAACACGTACTCGCTATCTTTCAATAGCGTGATATCGATAGCTGTTCTTCCGCGTTGGTTTGGCTGACTAGAGAGGTAAACTCCTCCGTCCTCAACTGCATCGGCACCGACCACCAAAACCACATTTGCATGGCATTAAGATTCGAATCCGATTCCAATTTGCAACCGGTAAATTAGATACTTCCCGCTCGCTCCGCATTCTCCTCGCCTCCCGTTCCACCGCCGCTTCGGAGGCTACGGAGGGAGTGGAGCGAGGAAACGGAGGGCTTCCAGCCATTTTAATTTGCTCCGTGTTATGGAGCAAAGGGTGAAGTTTTAACGAAACTGAACATTTTAAATTAAGGTTCAATTGTTTGTTTTGTTTTGTCACCTCGGACGGAAATACATGAATAAGGTTATTTCCTCTTTATGGATATATATATATATATATATATATATATATATATATATATATATATATATATATAAAGTGGGAATAAAACTGCTCTATCGGAAAAGCAGAGGTAAAATACGACACTTGTTCAGACTATGTTAGTACTAGGTGCAGATAAGTACCGACCGAATTTCAACAAGCGAAAAAATATTAACACAAATGAAATAATTCCGATGCATATTCAATAGAAATCGACCTATGTTGGGCGTCAGAAAGATCAGTCATCATTTTAATTGAGTTACGTTATGTAACTATAGGATTGTATATAGTACAAGTTTCATAATGATTTAAAATAGAAAATAAAATTTTCTGAGAAGCTGAAAATATCAATAATATCAATACATTATTAAATTATGCATAATTCTTTACAAAATACAAATTTTATATTGTGCAAAGTTAGCCTCAGTAAAATTCTACAAATTCTTGCTGACTTCTGATAAGAGCAGGTCAGTCAATATGACGTGAATGCAATACAATAACAAAATAAGATATAATAACAATTCAACATGTGAACCTATCAGAAGGTACATTTTACAGATGGAAATCTAGCTTACATTAGAAGTACAAACATTAACCAAATGAAATCACCAGGCTGCTGAAAAAATGAAGAGAACAGTGAATGTAATAGAAAAACTAACTCTTTACTAGGTTCAATAGTGAAATAAAACTATATATCTAAGAGATATTCAAATACATTAGAAAGAAAAGGAAAAAATCTACACACTGTTCGTGCTAGACAATTAGTATTACAAGGTGATAATTTCAGATACTAACATGTAGACATTGAAGCTGAAATGAGAAACGAAAAAGGCATTAAAATCATGCTAAGAGCACATTATCAACTGTACAGGACACTGGCACGAAGCTGCTTTTAATTACTTAAATCCAATGTAATTCTCGCAGGCCTAAATGTGTGGATTTTCAAAGTGTCACGTTACGCTTGTGGAAAATAAAAAAAACTTTGACTAAATGCTCGGAAATATTAAATACTCCGACTATTTCTGTTCTGTTAATAAATACAACCTTCCCTCCGTCTCGTCGCTGAATCGACGCAAGTAACTTAGTAAAAATGCTGGAGTCCGTCTTGGGTCGATAGATGGAGTCGAATATTAAAGTCTAAAAGAGTTGATAGCATGGAGAGTGCAGAGGCATCTAATTCGAAAATACCAACAATGCATAACACACAAAAAAACATGAGGTGCGCTAGCGTATGATTCATCATAGCGTATGATTCATCTTAGCATCAGATAATCAACAATGTTTAATTTGAATTAATATTACAACGATATTTCATATTCTATGCCGTTACTGTATTCCTAAGATAGCACCCACTTTATTTCATCATTATAATATAATATTGTGTCTTCCCTTTAATTTATTTTGTGATCAATGTATTCAACGAACACTTCTAACAATGATATCAATACTATTGTTATATTACATATTATATTGTCTAAGGTTAGACTGTAAATCTATGTTTTCATTGAAACTCTGCTTTTGCTGACATATGGTATTTAAAGAAATATTTTATAATAATAATAACAATAACAATAATAATAATAATAATAATAATAATAATAATAATAATTATTATTATTATTATTATGGACAACTATAGACTAATATCAAAATTTTATTTCAAACCGGGGGGGATTCTGACTCAGTGACAGGTTTACACTACCGCTTTTATTTCATCTATCGATTCTCAGATTCATTCACTGTTCATTTTTAATGAACAGATAGTGAACTATTTCTCCAATACCATTTTTATTCTTTAAGCAGTAATTCGTTCAAAGCTTCCCGCATTTTTGTGTCCTCATCGAGGTGTGCAGGCGTGCGTGCAAATCGAGCTCTCAGTCCAATTCTCATTAATGTTTCGTGCGCACGCGTTTCCTAATCCATCATTCAGTGAAAATCTCATTCAAACCGGTTTAGTCATTCCTTATATTAGCTCGGAAAAACTGAAAATATCTGTAAAATAATTGAATGGGTTTTTGCCATCAAGTAATAAACATAGGCGTGCGCACAAGGAGGTCTGCAATTTTCAAAAGGTGTGTCTTAGATTTACGTAATTAAACATATAATTTCCGTAAATAGACCAATTCTTACATTTTTCTTTTTTCAAGGTGACACTTTGGGGAATTCACATGATATTTGGGTTACAAGCCCTCCACGCAATCTGACAATCTACTAAACGGTTAAACAAAAAAATAATTGTATTTAGTAATTGTACCATTATAAATTTAATTTAATTTTGCTTGTAGTACGTTTTAGTTGTTTACTAGTGATTATGTAATACGAAAAAAAAGTTTTTTGAAAGGGGGAAAACAGCCCCAGAAATATAGTTGGCTCCTCTTATTTTAGGCTACAC
Source organism: Teleogryllus occipitalis (assembly GCA_011170035.1). NCBI lineage: Eukaryota > Metazoa > Arthropoda > Insecta > Orthoptera > Gryllidae > Teleogryllus > Teleogryllus occipitalis. The sequence continues at coordinate 118,379 of BLKR01003130.1, forward strand.
ACGCCTCTGGCACACACATATGCGCGAATAGAAATGCAGTTATTTTAAAATTTCAGTTTTATTAATATAGCTCCAACACCGAACAGTCCCTGTTTATTAATAAATGAGTGAACGATATAATTCGTCCCACCGCCTTGTTAATTGCAGATTCTCTATGTGTCTGTCCCGCAGCGGCGCTCAGTAACAGAAGGAACATCCCTAGCGTAGATGAAGTTGACGCTTGTAGTTATGAAATGATAAACAGTTGAACGTGAAAAGTCGCTTATGATGCGCGCAAGGAATGTTCTCCTAAAGTTGCTTACGTATAGAAATGGTGCTACTTCATGACGATCAATAAACAAGCAAGTACATACGTATGCATGTCATGTCAGAATATGAATGCTAAAGTTAAAGTTAAACTGTGGCAAAATATGTGAAAGAGCTTAAAGTGTTTAAAAGTTGTAAGTTTGGAAGTGAAAAGATCAGACTGTTCCTGAATGAAGGAAGCACTTTTAATCAATGCAGATGTCTAGTGAAAAAGTGATTAAGTTTATTCAACGAGCAATTGCAACCTCAAAATTACTCTTCTAGAATCACTTGAACCAACCATTATCAACAGAATCTATACCCCGTGAATCAATAAAGAACTGTTTCACTTGGCAGTGTGGGTGTGTGTAGAGTTCCCGAGTCGCCCCAGCACTGTCAAAGAACCTACTGTACTTGTAGATATTTTTATAATCTTTCGTGCTTCTCAATAGCTTTAGAGGAAATTTGTATGCACCTTGTTCGTCACTTATCTTTCAACTGCTTCCAGTTCTTTTCTTGAAATTGCGTCGCAAAGGGAATCTGATACGGAGTGGAGTCACTGTGTCACCCTGCACTTCAATTCGGTAGTGTTCTTTGCCACGATGTGGAGGAAGAGTAAACGGCTTGCTTTCCAACCATTTACTATGGTAATTATTATTTAGGTTCTTTTACTTACTTCAGTATATTCATAGAATACCAATTTGTGCGTTAATTTTAGTTTCTTCTCTTGATTAGAGCATTTCTATGATTGCGTTTAATTTAAAATACAAAAACCTGAAATATGTATTACTTATTTTAAAATAACAAAATTATTTATATTTATGTAACATATTTATAATATAGTGCTATATTTATCTTACATTGTAAAATCTTTACATTATGTTTCTTATATTATATCAAAATGTTATATTACTTATATAATTTTTATTATTTTAAAATTTTTCTTAGTCACAGAAGAGCTTCTTACCTGTACGTGTTGAAAATACAGAAAAAGTGCGCAATTCTGTTCAGCGTGTGAAGCTGTACAGCATTAACCACATTAATACATTTGTAAAGGATTTTTGAAAAAAGAAAATTCATAGTAATTAGTAATTATCTCTTCTTGTTTTCAAACACTTCATATAAAGTTTAAAATAAAAATATATTTATTAATGAAACAAAAGAGTTCATTATTTTCTATTTTCTTGTTCTTTTTACTGCGGAGCGTCTTGAGTCACCCCAATTCATGATCGTACATAGTACAGATGTAGATCGTACATCATGGTTGGCACCAACTGTGGTTAAACCTATGGGGTCACTTATGCATTTCAGATAGATAAATTTAGAAAAGTCAAAGCAAATGCGTTGATAAGAAACACACATGAGTATTTCAAAAATTAAATTTGTTTAAAGAAATGTCACCCCGAACCGAGACACGAACCCGGTTCTTCTGGTTTGTTCAAAAGCTCTGTTCAGAGCAACTGGCATATGCCACGAGAACCGGGATCGTGTCTCCGACGGGGCGACAATTCTTTGAACAAACTGAATTATTAAAATACATTCTTTACTCTGTAGCAATGTCTCATCGGGATGCATACTGTGGCGGACATATAATGTATTTCCGACGTGGTTGTCTCCCTAACAAGGTAACCGGGTGGTGTCCATTAAACTTGGGTTTTTATAATGAGGCGGATGATACTACCATGTCCGTGTACGTCTTGGTGATACTACCATGAGGCGGATGCCTCATGGTAGTATCACCAAGACGGAATATGGCACGACTTTTCGCGTCTTTCTCGGTCGTGCCGCTAGAGTCGCTTGATCTGCAGCACGGCTTGAAACGATCGCGATCATGCGACATCTTGCGACAGGACCAGAAAACACGCAAAAAGTCGTGCTAAATTCCATCTAGTAGATAATACCCTCAGATGCCAGGTTAAAAAAACAAGTATAAATAGGAATGTTTTAGAAAGATGGCTTCTGCGGGTGCCACTCACCGACGATGTTGAGGTTGACGAAGTAGCTGCGCACGGGCTGCGTGGAGATCTGGCACTCGTAGACGCCCGCGTCGCGCTTCTGCGCCCACTTGATCTGCAGCGTCCAGTCTTCGTTGTCGCGGTGGTGGTTGGCCTGGAAGCGCTGGTCGCTCGTGTACGTGTACCCGCCCACCGTCAGGATGTGGATGTCCCGGTGGCGGATCCAGGACACCTGCAACAACACGATTCATTGGTTGGTTGGTTGGTTCGTGTTTCCGGGCGCGTTTACGACTATGGTCATTAGTCGCGTAATGAAGTGGAGTAAGAAAACTGAAACAGCACGATGACACTTGAAACATAAACATTGTGTTTCTGCACTCGAAAAGCGCGCGCCAGTTGGTTAAAGTTGTACTGATCCTCGGTTTTTACTTTCTCGCTCTTAAGAAGGAACTTAAGAAGAGAATGTTTTGTATGCTGCGGGAAAAAAGCGGCGAATTTTCGGCAGAAAAACTCTTATTGCTTGGTACTGGAAACGAAAAAGTGGATAAATCCAGTTGCTAAATTAAAAAAAAATTCTTTAGCACGTGGTGTAGCCAGAATCCATGTTTTGTGAGTCCTTGATACTGAAAAATCAATTGACGGCGATACGTCTGTCCTTCTGCGAATAAAGCTAGCGGCATATTCGTTCTGCAGATTTTCTCCAAAATTGATATTCCCCAATCGATCTGGGTGAGGTCGCAGCCCCTTGAGTTTGAAACCGATATTTTAATTTTGGGTGGTAATTTATATGAAGCATCTGACACACTTTCAAAATTTTCAAAAAAATGGCTCAAGGTTTTTGGTTAAACTTTCTTATTGGATAGTGTGAAGAATGTATAAGAAAAAGGCGCAGATCTCATGTTCACAAAAAACGCTGATTTTTCGAAAATTGAAAAAATTCAAAAATGTTTCGGCATCTTCCTAAGATTTTCTCTAGATCTTCCCTATATTTTCTAAGTAGTCTTAGCTCTTCTATTATAGACCCTTATTTATGCTCCATATGTTATTATTGGTCTTACCATAGTTTGGTTTTTATTTTGCTTTCTACATTAAGAAATTTGTTTCTCCACGTCACATTTTCCAAATACTCTAATATTCTTGCTTCTTTCTCTACTTGCTATGTGACTTCATTACACGTATTCCGTATGCTTGAAATTTCAACTCCCAAATAAGTGAATTTCATTACTTGCTATATTATTTTCTGCTTTATTATCAGTTTACACCGCATAGGCTCTCTTCAGATCACCATTTCTTTTGTTTTGTCAGTTGAGATGATTATATTATAATATTCTGTACATTTCAAAAATATGTATCATCTGCATAACACAATATACATATTCTCTCCATACCCATACTATATTCTGACATTTCTTTTTCACTATCAATACGCTTGTCCATAATTAAATTAATTAAAAAGTATACCGCTTAGAGAATCCCCTTGTCTAATGCCAGATGCACATGTAATTTCATCTGTTACCATATTTCCAATTTGCACTTTTCTGACAATGTTCGTATTCATATCCTATATTACTTTTATTAATGCCCTTGGTATGTTCTTCTCGAGCAAGATTGTTTTTATATCTTGTACACGATCTTCTCCTGACGCCTTCTTTAGATCTACAAAACATAAAAAGGATAGATTGTTAAATTCAATCGCATTTTAGACTATTTGACGAATCACAAATATGGCGTTTGTTATTAATTTATTTAAACTAAATCCTTGTTGGTCTTCATTTATCTGTATAACTTGCTGTATCTTTCATAGCATCGTTTTTGAGAGTATTTTTTTGTTTTCTATTTAATAGAGTGATACCTCTATAATTATCAGGATTATTCTTGTCCCCTTTTTTGAATACGGGTTATGCTGTATTTCCATTCTAACGGAATTCTTTCTTTTTTGATTATCATATTAAATAATACAGTCATTTCATTTACTAAGTTATTTCCACCATATTTTAATAACTCATTGCTTATCCCACCACTACTATGTTCTTTTCTGTTTTTGAAGGTATTTGTCATCTCCTGCACTTCTTCTGACACACATTCTACATTGTCTAAACTGAAGTTGTCTTTATAACGTATCTCTAGGTTATATTCCGTATCTTTTTACATATCTGCAATTTTTTTCCATGCTTCCTTATATATATATATATATATATATATATATATATATATATATATATATATATATATACCATAAATATTACTATTAATATTTATGGTTTCAGTGATTTAAGCTTTTCTGTTTCTCAATAATATCCACACCTTTCTATGTGATACATAAAGGTCTCTTCTAAAGTCCTTCGTCAATTTCTCCCAATATGTTTCTTTCAACTTTCTTATTTTCATATGAGCTACATTTCTGTCTTGTTTATAATGTGTGCTGTCTTCTTTACTTTGGAAAGATTTGTATTGTAAATAAGATTTATTTTTTTAACTATTTTCTTTACTTCTTCTGTAGACCATAGAGTTTCATATTTATATGGTGAGACACTTAACTTCTCTTTGGCCAAACGATTCTTCAGCAGCTATTATAATATTAAAGTTTAATTTCTTCCAAGCATCGTCCACTTCTTCTTCCTTTTGTAGGTGCAACACGCGCAGTAATGTAACACGTGCAATAATGCAACAAGTGTTTAGAAAACATTTAATGGCGGTCGACCACTTCCTGGGAGCCTTGCTGTAGCACGATGTAAGACGTGTCGTAAATAGTAACGATTGAGTACGAGAATTCAGTTGATAAGCGCAGAACGGGAATAGGTGGAGTCACACAAGGAAATATTTGCATTTTTACAGTCAGATTGAAATTGTTTCATTATTGTAGTATTTTCCCGACCTCTCACATGACCGGAATCTACATAGTTTCATTTCAATATTTGTGCGCATTGCAAATTAGTAATTTAGATGTTTTTGTGTTTTTACTCGAGATCCGTGGTATGTGACGAAACCATAGACAACACTAAAAACACCGGAGGCTAGGTTCTGTCAGGGTGATACAGCAAAACATTGTGACTAACGCGATACACTCTAAGCACTGTTACTTATTGATATCCAAAATTAACAAAAATAGCAAATAATAGGAAATATATTCTATTATTAATGGTACCATATAGCAGGGACTCAAACGTGTACAGTATTTATCCATAGAAAAAGTTTAAAATAATGAAAAAAATATTGTTGAGACACTAGACCCTAAGGTGTCTTACTATAGCCCGCTTGTTACTCAATTAAAATTCATGGAGATATCAAGCTCTATCAAATTACATCCCATTAGGTGGCGCTTATTTGACACACTTTTGATTTTTTTAGAGTTATGGTAAGTCTTAAGATACATTTTTACTTTGTATACGCCTTTGATATCAAAAGGCACATACCCATTATTTTTCCCATGTGTTTCCTACATACCGTACAGACGATCAGTAGAAAAGTTTGCTTTTCTGTATCATTTTTTTCATAGCTTTCTTTTGATGGCTTATCGGATTGGAAATTAGTAATATAAATATTTTAATCGTCTCTAGAAAAATAATAGATGTTTTACTTACAACGTAAAGGACAATAACATGAATGATAATTTACACAGTAATAACTCCTATTGTCGGAATATACAACGCAAAACTACTCGTGCAATCACTTTTCCTTGCCTCCTGATTACCCCACGGCAACATTCAACAGGAGCTCGAGAGTCACGTGACCACCGGAGCATGCGCCGGGGAACCCCCGCGGGCGAATCGCGTTTGAATTAGCGCTCGTTTAATCGACTCCTCCTTGGCTGGCTCCCTCCCTCGCCCTTTTGTGGGCGACACAATGTCACTATTACGCACCTATTCATCGGCTGTGTCATCCACCTTTTATGCGGCGTTTCGGCGCCAACAAATGAGCCATTGTTTGCGCAAGGCTGCGCAATTTGTCGGCCGCGGGCGGTGGTGGGGACGGCGCGAGGAGCGGGGCGGAGGGATCCACGCGCAACGTTTTTCCCCGCGTGGAGGCGCCACCGTCGCCCCAGACGCGCCACGAGTGAAGTGGGGCCAATTTCTAGACGCATCTGGTTATTCTTGTTGAGAGTCTATTTGAAATTCATTGCTTTCGTGGAGCGGCGGGGCTGTCTCGTGTGGTGCCGCGATTTTTTTCTCCCTTCCCCCCTCTCTCTGTCTCTCTTTCTTCTTCCAGTCGTCTCTTTTCCAGGCGCAGCGGGGCGGCTAGGGAAGTTTTATTTTCTTTTAAATCGATTTCGAACAAGTGCGGAATACAGAGAGGTAAGTAGGCAGCTCGAAGACGGAAAGAGTGCGGACTCGCGGAAGGGAGCTCGCGAGACAAAAAGGGACGAAAGGATACGGAAGGAAAAATAAATAAGAAAACGAGGGGGAAGAGAATGGGATTTTCTTGCGTGGTTTAGCCAGGCTCGCGTTGTGGGTTTGGTTTGCTTGATTGGGTCCGAGGCTGCAGCGCCGAGCGGGGAAGGCGGTCTCAACGGGTGGTATGTGGAGAGGGAGGGGGAGAGGGAAAGGGAATCGTACGATCGGCCGCTGGAGCTGCTGCCATCTGTATTCCGTCGACGAAGCCGCGTCTCGGCTGTGGGACAATGACTCGACCAAACATGTTATTCTGCTCAGGCGGTTTCTGAAGGCGGGACCGCGCACTCCGACCCCGCCCCTCCCCCTCCCCTCCTACTTTCCCAGACCACGCCCCCGTCCGCCTCTTTTGACATTATTACGGCCCCGTGCGCTGATAGGATCGCAGACCCGCGCTCCGACTGTCAACTCGTTCTCCTATAAATGTGTAAGTCAATAGAGGGCGGTTGAGTGGACGCGGCTAGCCCTCTATCAGCCGCGAGCCTCCATTCTCAGTCCTCAGTCCTCAAGTCGGAGGATTTGTCCGGCTGCGGCTACCGGCTCGCGGACCCCCATCCCCCTGCTTGGCCCGCGTCGGGAACGACTCTCGTTCAAGGAGTGAGAGAACCGACTCTCGCGTATCGCACGATTCTCTTAACCTGGTTCGCAAAATGAACGGCGCTAAAAGTCGTATCACCCGAGTGCAGACGGTAGCTGCCGCCTGCGTGGATTAGAGCAGCTTATAGACTTTGGGAGAGTTTTCTGAGCGGCGACGCTCAAGCACTTCCGGTTCAGTTGCAGCTCAACGTCGCTGGGAAATACGGAGGTGGTGCTATATTTGACAACTGTATACAGTATTCGTGTAGAAAAGTACACTTCACAGGAATTGCAGAAGGATTCAAAAATTCAATCTTAGTTTTTCACGTTACGAGAACATGCTTTAGATATTTTCACAGCGCCTTTTTTATCAAGTACTACTAGTACGTGTATCTTGGAAATAATTTTCCTGTATTTTGATATACAATATTTCCATAAAGTGATGCATGATTTACATTTTGTTTTCGTTATACTATTTGCTCAAATTACTTTTTGCCAAATTGAGAACTAAAATCTCTTACTTTTGTAGGTATATAAATGATACAAACAAGTTATTTCAGTATTGATAATTTTTCAACACAAACGCATTTCTTAAGATCATCATTTGATGAGATTTTCAATGCTAATCTTGCTCATTAGCAGTCAAATGCTATCCTTGTGTCTGTGAGATACGCACTTCTTTCTTTAACTGTAAGCTCCATTGCAGGGATGAGTTCTGCGTGATGAGGCAGATCTCTCCACCTAACTTCCTAAACCGTGAAGACCAAACATGTAGCGCCAGCTCTTTTCAACTAAAGCCCACCGTGGTCAACGACCAGTGTCATTTTTTATTGCGCACACAGGATAGCACTCGGAAACAGTTTTTTGACTTGAATTGCCCTAATGATAAAACAAGAGTTCAAAAAATTGTTTTTTGATGATGTGGATGAGGATTATCAGACGAGGAAGACTGTGATAGCGACTAGAAGACTTGTAGGCATTATTCATACCTGTAGGATTGTGCTTTTGCTTGTATTGATGAGTATGACATTCAAAATTTTCAGAATTGAAAATGGCTAATTTGTTATTTAGAATTCTTTATTTAGACTATTTTCCATTTAGTATATATTATTGCAGAACGAATCTTGTGTAAAACAAACAGTTCATTATTTCTTAGACTCCAACAAAACATCTACATACTTTTTACAAGCTTTTACAAACAGTTTTGTATTTTGTGTTATTGAAAAGATAAAAGGAGGTTTACTTTCAGTTAGTCACCTCATTTCCCATAAATTCTAATGTAAAAATTGGAATTATTGTGGAATTTTTATCATGTAGCTCACTGATACAAATATAGCAATATCACAAGTTTTTTGAAGATAGTCACCTAGTATTAAGACATTTGACTATTACTTCTTTCAATTCTTCGCCATTGGACACTTTTCTGCTAGCAACTGTTTTGTTTATATTGCCAAATAAATGTCAGTCTGCATGTTCATGCCCTACGGTTCGAGATGTTGCACGATAATTCTGCGTCTCTCTGATATGGTTCGTATCGCATCAGACCTTTAACATCTTCCTCCCATCCTGCATCATACCTTAACATCCACAATTGCTAAATGGCTGAATGAGCAGAATGTCATTTTCTAAAGGTACAGCACGTGAAACTTCATTTTACTAATTAAAAATTCTTTAATGAAGTCCGTGACAAATAAGTGAAATAGTGCTGAAACAATAACGTATTTTTTCGATTTTCTCTCCTGCCTTTTTACTATATATATATATATATATATATATATATATATATATATATATATATATATATTGACACTCGTTGACATTGACATTGACATATTGACATTGACGCTCGTAAATACTTAAAAAATTATAATCCTATTAAACTTTGAATATCTTCAAAAAATTATATATTTCTCAAGAAAAACATCAAACAACAATAGTAAATCTTTCTTTTGCCTTTAATGTTTAGTTTGTTAACTCGAATTTCCAATTTTCAAACAACCACCTATTTCACCACGATGTAAGAGTAGATCTCGTTTAATCACAAGTTCTGCTCCTGGAAGGAAATGTCCGAGAACGGATTCTTAATCCTCAAAGCAGTCGCCAACTTATTTTCAAAGACCAACACAAGCAGAAGAGCAACTCCGTCGCCGGAGCTGTATCGCATTACCTTTTCTAATTGCTCTGGAATTAGAAATTGGGAAACTTCCGTTTGGACTTTTAATAACAAAAGTTAAAACAAGTCCAATTTTAGGAATACATTAAAACTGCTGCCGGATGAAAACAGTTGACACGCGTCATGGTCGCTACCTTGTGGAGACGGAGGATGTTTGACCTAAGGTGTATCACAGGGAACAAAAACCGAGGTTGTCAGAATTGCTTTCCTAAATTAATTACCTCCTATTCCCGTTACAAAACAAATATTTTAAAGTGGATTTTTGTAAATAGTAAGGAAGTAAATGTGTTTTTAATGAAATGTTAATGGATGAGGTTTTTATTATATATTTTTTCATAATATTGTTTTAATATTTTAAAGTGACAAAGACATTTTTTTTAGAATTCTGATAAAAATAGTATGGTGTTCGCTCAACTTTTGAAATCACCATAAAAAAGAATTTTAAGTCATTTGTCATAAAAAATATTAACTTCTCATTATAACGAGCGATGTTTAATCCTAATAATTAAAAAAATTAAAATATATTTTCTACTATCTTGAAATTATTGGGCAGATTTTAATACATATAACATTTCAAGTAGAATTGGACAATTTCCTCTGAGCTCTCTACATAGATTGTACAGAGAATATAATTACGTTGGAGATTTTTTTCTGAATTGTTAAATCTAAGTTAAAAACTGTCTCAACTCTTGAAATGTGCAGTCAAGTTCAGAGAATTTCATGCAAGAAATAAAATAAAATTTGGTGGTTTATTTACATTGTATGAATTTAATTCTAAATATAGTATGTGTTTAATACTTCATTGCTTTCGGGTTAATGTTTGATAAATAAATCATGTAATATGCCTAAATTATTGAGACTTATAAATGTATCCTGAAATAATGAAGAGTTTTCCATGGATTGTAATAAAAATTAATGTAGGTTAAAGCTACGCTCTTACCGAATTAAAATGTGCTAAGTACAACAAAATAAAAGCTCATGTAAATTAAGAGATGAAAAATAGGGTCAGGAAAAGTGAAACACAAATTCCATGGATTACAAAAGTTCATAAAGATTTGGAAAGGTAAGGTATAGCAAAATAAAATAGAAAAACAGACAATGTTTTAAAACAAATATTGGGAAAATGAACAATTTGCGTGAAGAGAAAAAAGAAAATGAAAGGAATACACAGAAAACAAACAGACAAGAAACGGAGCCAAGAGATGCTACATTACTGTGGTCTGTAAATAATTGAAATGAAATTAAAAAAGATCAAGTTGTTGAATAAACAAACACAAATACAATTGAAGACTAATAGATAATCTCGAAACTCAAATTTTCTACATTGTTTCATAGCATTACCTAAACCTGTTTCTTAATTTGAACACAAACGTTATATGACGTACATTAGTAACATTTAGTATTTCTCTCGGTCTGATGTTCCATAAGAAGTAAAATTGTACGTATTTCTTATATTTGCGATTAAAATTTTAAGCAAACTTTGTCATACATTGTTGTGAATTCATGGGAGTACGTGGAGGTGAATTTTCCTGTGCAGAATTCTTGTTCACTATCAAAACCCTATTCATTCACTACCCATTTTGTGCCGAGATTGGAATGAAATATGAAGCTCATAAAACAATAAAAATATGTTCTCAGGTGAGGTGATATCCAAAAACGTACTACACCACATAACTCACATTTTCTTTATTGCTTGATAGTCTACCGGATTACAACGCAGCCCGGAAACCAATAATGGCACATTTGCCATTGGAACTAACCAATGCACGAGAGCATCACGATTCTGGAAATCAGAACTCGTGAAAACATTTGTAACCGACACGATTCTATCGGACTAGGAACAATTTTCGAGATACAGAACCTCATGTTTCAGCGTAAAAGCTATTTGTCAGGTGCTACAAAACCAACAAGAGCGTGAGCCAGTACATCATATTGAGGGTAGTTATCCAATACATCATGTTCTGCCGTAGGAGTTGTTCCACGTGGGGCGAATAGCAAATGGAAAAGTAGCGCCGGATCGAGAGACATGAAAAAGTTCGTTTACATACTTTCGATTAAAAGAAACCTCTTAAAAGAGGAAAACACCAAAAGGAGGTGAATGAATTGTTTCAATCATTGTTTCATCGTGAAATGAAATTATGCACGTACTTACCATATTGAAAGATACAAGGTAAACACAACAGAACTATCCCTCCTCCTAAAAAAAAACTAACTAAAAATAATTTACATATTTGGATCTCTATGGGCTCTCTAGTTAAGCTGTTAAGACAGGAAAGAGCAAAAACATGTGGGAATGACAAATAGAATGTGGAGAACAATGCTGTGGCAATATATGATGCGTGATGTTGTCATACAGTGTAGTGATAAATATTCGAAGGATTTTGAAGTCTTAGTATTGTATCAGTAAGAATTATAATTTGATTGAAGAAATTAATAATTGCAAAACTGATGTTAAAAAACGACTCCATAAATGTTCACATGCGTGTATCTTATTTTCTAATTTCAAAAGCTCACATAATTTATTGATGACTTTATGTATCAGAAAAAAATCACATTTATTCTTTCGTCCCCTGTATCCTATTTTAAATATTAAACCATCAAACAAATTCCTCATTCGATTCACGGCGGTTTTCTGTTTTGGTTGGAAGCATTGGCGTGATTATAATTATATGCTTGTTTGTCTCTTATATAGTATAATTTTGATCATATTGTTTAGCAATACTACGTCAAATCGCAGTAACCAACAGTCTTTTAAAAAATTCGTTGTACGCACTATTGCATATTCAGAGGGTTATTGCACCGCAACCGGATTTATTTGTGGATATATTTAGTAGGTTAAATGATTTATCTAGTTTTAAACAGAGTATCGACACACTTAAGGGCAAAGAAAAATATTTAAACGTTCTTTTTTCAAAATACTAGCTTTTTCACTTACTGCGTTTTAGAATGGAGTAGACGCATTGTTTACTGTTAGGACATTAAAGTCATGTGGTCTCTAACAAGGCATTAGGCTAGAACCGCTAAAAACATTTCCAATAGTGAAAGTGAAACAAACTTTTCTTCTTTAATTGACATTATTACTGGAATTGGACCGAAATAAAAGTCTCTTTCTTCATTCCAAGGATTGGGCTCTAATGAACCTGTTTCGGTGCCCATTTTGCTCTTGATCTCCCAACATCTCTTCTTCCCGTTGTTCTACAATCTCTGGCGGTTGCCGGTCTCGAGTTCAGCATTCGCTCCAAATGTTCGCACCATCTTCGTCTGTTTCTTCCCAGAATCATTTTTCATCCGGCTTTCCATCCGTGCTTCATCCAACAATGGTTCAACCTTCAATTTCTGTCTTATATCCGTGTTTCGTTTTTTTAAATCTCAAATTGTATAACCAAGAGTGCTTTTCATGATAATTTCTGCTTCTTGGAATCTGTATTTGTCCTCTGACATTACTCTTGTTTTATCTCCATACATGAGTACTGGAATAACAACAGAATGGAAAAAATTTACCCGCGTTTCTCTGTTTTATTTTTTAAGTGTCTGTGAATTGTACCACAAATATTTCTGAATCTATAAAGTTTTTCATCTAAATCAGTGTCGTTTCAATAAAATACCTAAATACCTAAGCCTAAATACTTGAAATATTTTACTGGATGTAGTATCTTTTCTTCTATTATTATTATTATTAATATTATTATTATTATTATTATTATATTATTATTATTATTATTATTATTATTATTATTATTATTATTATTATTATTATTTTAGTTCTCATAGGATACTTTCCTTTGAATGCCATTGTTTTAGTGTTTCAATGGATACTTTAGAGCTATAATCCGCCGCTATCTGAATTATATCTTCAGAATCTTGTTTCGTGTAACTTGCTGTGCGGCGTTGATGTTTTGAGAAATCACTCCTACTTTAAACAATATAGTATATGGGTTTTTCAGAAAACAGTCATGAATAAGATGAATTTTTTATTGGCCGTGACGATAAAATTTTGTCAAAGGGCCGAGACGGTTAAAGCCTGATTTTTACCAAAGGATGAAAACAAAATAAAAATACTGTCAAAATGTTCTGATCCAAATCCTTTCACGAGAGAAGCAATCACAAAAAACTGACGATCATACAATTATGTAACATTTGTCATGGTAACACATTTACTACCACAAGGAGCCTTCAGTAATGTAAATTAAAGGTTAACCGAAACTGGCAGATTACTTCAAACGATTTGCTGCTTTGATTTTTATCTAACAAGGTCCTCAAATTTCCAGGTAGTCTACATTCCAACTAACTCTGGTATTGAGTCCCTCCAGTGGATTCCAATGTCGACATAAAATTTCATCTTGTGAATTGCAACCGTCAAGTGCAGCTTGATCCTGTGACGGCGCGAATGGGAGTTGTTTTCTTGGAAGCTGTTTGGGGGTGGGAACCCCTCGTATGCGCGGCGCGTTCGGTGTTTGAAAGTCGAATGGGAACAGCGTTGTCGACAACACACACATATTTTTCTTCCGACCGTTTTCAGTTTATTCCTTCGAGCGTTTCACATGAATCCCGGGAGACAAGGGGAAAACACCGCGTCAAATATGTGAACTTCGCCCAAAGATTTCACATAAACCTTCAAGTTGAACGGCGAACCGCTCTGCGTGCACTTCTTCCTTTTTCTTTTTCTAACAAACTCAAATCTTCGAATTTTTCATCTCATGTCATTCAGAATACTTTTACAGTACTCTTAGATAACCTTTAATTCAGCAATTTATTGTAATGTTTCCTTCTTTTTCATCATCATCATCTCCTCTTCTTCACATCATCATCTTCATCATCATCATCTCTTCTTATTCTTATTCTTTTTTAGTCTTCTAGTTTGATACTGTAGATGTAGATCTTCTTCAGCCGTCTTCCTGCTCACAGCTTTCTTTTCGGGCTGATATCACTTTGTATTTCACGATTCTTCTGACATTTGAGGTAAGTCGTCATTCTACCTCTCCCTTCTGACACATGTATGTTGAAAAATTGCTGCAGTTTGCATTGTTGTTTTGCATGGTGGTTAATTACGGGCTCATTCTTATTATTCCTCATGTATCCTCACAAACACAATTTTATTTACATAGGAAATGTTTTTATCCATTGAAATTCCAAGAATTTTTGTACCATATTTCTTTAGATTTCTTTGATACTGTAGTAATTCAACCGAGACTTAACGCTTCTAAGTAGCAATATTAATAAAATCTCCATAAAGTTGGGTTGTTTTCGCGATATTGTCTTTTTTTAAGTTTGCAGTATGCAAGTTAATATTGTATCTTTACATAAGTTTACGAAAAAGGCAGTGCCAAAGCAGGCACAAAATTTGGGATGTTTTACATTCCTCTAGAAGAGGAGAAAAGTAATACAGATTATATACAAACATAGGTAACTCTTCGAAAATTTCACTTTCCTTACCAACTTATTTCGTTAATCCAAGAAGCAGGTAATATGTTCGTTAATTGATACAACTATCCTCTCCTATATTATTTCAATACCATTTGCGGCTCTCACGTGCAACCAATCTTTATAAATAAGATATACAAAGAAAGAGAATTTCACGGAGACGTGACTAATTGCAGTTTTACTTTAAAAATATGAAGGATTTGTTTAAAAAATGCATCTAAATATTCATGTCAAATGCAACCCGCAACAACTTCAGCATTTTTTAATATATATCGTAACTCCTAATAACTCCTAAACAAAGCTGTCTGTAACCATAAAAATTAAAACGTTTCTCACACCTTAATCTACAGAATGATCTTTTAGAACATTCTATTTAATTTTTCCTGTTTCGACGCTTCTCGATTCTACCCCACCTGTCCAGAGCCTATAGAATCTCCAACTTTATGAGAAATTAAACTAGTTACTTGATATGCTCTCGTGATACGGGTGTACCTCTCTGCTCAGTAATAAAGTTAAGAAAGAATAGTTTGTGATGACAAGGGTGTTTTGAATTGTTATCAATTACAAGGAGTCATAAAGAACAAGTGACGGAGGATAACAGGGTCTTGAATTAAATAATTGAATTAATATATATTACAGGCTTAATGTGGAAATGCAAAAATAGGGATGAGGGGTTTACATGCGAGAGTTCTTGCACGAGTACGCTAATATTTATAAATGAAGATAAATCATTTAACCACATTACTATATAGGAATTAACAAAATCTCCAATCACATTTTACAACGATATCATTCATCATTATTCTCTTGATATCTCTTTCTAAAATATGTAATTAGGAGAGCAAAATTGCAGAATTAACGAAGTTTTGGTTAGAGGTAAAAAAATAAGGAAAGAGGTTGATTTAATATATTTCCGCAAACACGATAAGAAATTATGAAGTTTTCTTCCCCATGACATAAATTTGACATCGGTGGAGTTCTTTTGGTCGTAGGTTTCTACCTGCATGTTACGTCTAGAGCTTAGTTTATTGGTGAGTTTGGTATTGATGAGATTGGAATTTGAGTGGTACAGATAAAACGAGTTGTCTTTACCAACACAGGTTATTCACAAGGTAAACAGCTTTCAAAGGATGATGACTGGAACTAAAAATCGAATTCTAAATCTCACATTACAAATCCAATTATGATGGGAGGTCAGCTCATCTTTTCATTAATAAAATCTATGCTTAGACACGCTTTGTATTCTTCCATTAGAGCTTACTTTTTTAAACAGCAGTTCAAATTAATCTTTTCTTATTCGGAGTTCTATTGTCACAGTTCCTTTCAGTTCGAGATAGTTCTTGATGCGAGGAATTGAATTCTGTATGCGAGAGAGCTCATGTTTGGAATTTAGAGCTGAGGAAGTTTATTATTTCATTTATTCAGTAATTTATTCTGCCTGCAAAAGGTTCCCCATCAGACTAGCCATCTCAAAGCCAACTCCAAATGTGTATTAGCATTTACATTCAATAAAATTTCTCATATTAAATTTTGTGTGTTCATTTACTCCTAACTTCATTTTCGGAATGGCATTCTGTCTTTGTACCCACTGCTCCTTTGACGGTTGATTCTGTTTACGAGAAGGACAGTGAAACGACCTTTCACTTACAGCCAGGAGAGACTCTTCATGTTTTGTGAACAATAATGTGATACTATCACATACGTTTAGGAAGTCCTGCTTTATTCAGAAAACCCTCCAAAGTTATTTTCATCACAAAATGCTAGTAAATACGCGTTCAGATTATTTCAAATTGTCAGCCTTCATACTGATCGTTGTGTATATTTCGCGAATGTTCATACCCGCCTGAGATATGACATAATATTCTTGGGAAATAGATCTTATAGCTCCCATAATTTTAGATTACAAAACAGAATTGTACGAATAATAACCAAAGTATCCACGTGATCCTTGTAAGCCTCTCTTTATTAATCTTGGAATTTTACCATTACCTTTCTTGTTGATTTACGAATCAGTGATTTTTGTCGAAAAGGAATTTCTGAAGGGCGTACTTGCGTAGGGTAATATATTTTCAGAAAACGCCGATGACTATAACTATATTACTCGACGTAGTAATCATATCCATCAGATGACAATTTCAAGAGATCATTACAAAAAATTCACATACAATACATGTACATTATTTTACAATACTTTGTCAGATGACATTAAACGATTAAATTCGATAGAAAAGTCTAAATCCCAAGTAAAATCGTTTCTGCTGCATAACTGTTTCTCTACAATTAGAGAATATACTGAGCATCAAAAGGAAAGTGACATTAATGTTAACAGTGATATTTAATGTATTATTTACCATTTGGACTGTATAATTCTAAACAACCTGCAACAAGTCTTGTACCGCAGCCTCGGGGTCAAGGACTCGATCATATTTTTCGACCAGTTTCCCTGATCCTTAGAGTAAACGCTTGCTGCTTGAGATGACCCCTTCTTTGCTTCTGGACATAAATGTAACTTCATTATCAGCGCACGTCTTCTAGAATTCAGTGGTAAATATAGTTATTCAAATTATCGTTCTCCATTTTGTCGCGGCATGAAGTATTATTCCTTGATGAAGGATATGATGAGGGATAAGAGCTCAAATTTATTGCTGATTTTCTCTTGAAAGAATTTTATTACATCGAGGTGAATACTTTTATTAAGAATTCTTGCATAAAAAGCGCTCATTTTTTGGCATTCAAAATTCAATATGGCTTAGAAATGAGATCACAAAATTTTGAAAACGTGCACAGAATTCACTTCTTCCTATAGCACGTCACACACAGTTCTTAACTGTTATTGACGTAAAATAAATAAATAAATATACCGACTCGAGGACACTGAGCGCAAATTTAGCAGGTCCATATCGCTTATTCAATTATTTACTTGACATTCAAAGCCTGGCATGAGATGTGAAATATAACTATTCAATTTTTCTTCAAATCTAGGAAATTGCATGTTACCTACCGTTAATTGTATAGCACTGATGAAGGCTATGGTTATCTTCTACTATCTTATAGCCAAAAAGTAATTCTAGATGTACATCTTACTATTTTAAATGCAATGTCGAGAGCACATTAGAGCGAAAAGTAACGGAATAAGGCAATACACGCCGGGACACCGAGGGCGAGAAAAAACTAGCCTACTGGAAAACGTAACCATTTTCTGATTGCCTAAAATGTCAAACGTAGTGTCACTTTCAGAAACGCTATGTGCAAATGCCAGAAGTAAAAAGATATACCAATTAAGAGGATAAACTTTATGAGTCAAAATGCTCACATATCTAATACAATATGAAATTCTTAGATGAGAACACGTGTTGAGAAATACGTAACAGGTCATTATCGAAATTACATTTTGAGGAATTGCAAGAAATTTTTGTGGAAAAAAGAAGTCATTCACTTTTGTCTGTAAAATTAAAAATTATAATTGTAAAAATGTAAAAAATTGTGTTTGAACAATCGTTTTTGCACTGTTTGAGTTGTTTAGTTCTGTCTTCTATTCTGTAAATCTCTGCATTTGAATTGAAAGCTCAGAAAGAAATTTGAGTTTTGTATTCTACTAATTTTTTTTTCTTTAAATGAAAGGCAGAGGATTTTGATAAGTTATCACAAGCATTTATTAACCAACGTTGTAGTATAATTATCAAATTTTTAGTATTTTAAAATCGATAAAATGAATGCTTTTTTGCCGTCATTGTTCATTATTTCGTTGTGAAACTGGCAATCTGTTGAAAGCAGTCGATATTTCATCCTCTCGCACATGAGTGTTATGTTGTAGTTAAGGGAGAGATAATAAACGAGTTTTTAATTTGGAAGTGTTTTAAAATTGAAAGACTAGTGAGTAAATACAGACGCAAGTTCAACAATCGTGTGACACACGTATGCCTTCACAAAATTATTCAGTGATTAAGATTATATGAGTGCATTTTTTTTTTAGGTTAAGGTGATTTCTTTGCTATCGTTAACTACAGCATATTTGTTCAGATTTTTAAAATATAAAACAGTTCAATTAAATTTTTAGGAACATGTTTAACTGTGTTCACAATGAATAGTGATTGTATAGTTGCAGAATTTGTAAATCTCCTTCATTTAATTAGTTCTGAGCGACTAAACAATATTTTTCGGGTTTCGATTTTCCGAACCGTGCATTCGTTATACTTTTCTGTCGTGGCTTTTCCACATCTCATCCCTTCGTGCAATGTGATACTAATGTTCCTCTAGTATTCATTTGACATTTACTGTCATTTGCTTAATACTATGATCTGATTAAGAATGAGGCATAATGAGATCGTAGTATCCCCGAAACCATTTCATTCTCTCTACTCCACGCCAACCCCCGTACTCCGCGTTGCTCCGAAGTCCTTCATTTCCTGTGCGAGCGTGTCTTCGCTCGCCCCCTTCTCCCACCCGCTGGCGGCACGTAGCAGCTGCCGGTGTTGACTTTACTCCGCAAACTTAGCGCCGCCGCCACCGCCGCCACCGCCGCCGCTGGCCGGCGCGCCGCTTGCTTACACGCAGGTCTCCGGCTAAGTTACTGTTAGAGCACGCGCGACGCGTTTCGCGTGCGCCTCTGCAGGCCCACGCTGTCTGCCCTCGCTTAGTTCCCTCTTGGGCGGTCACGCAGCGGTTTGCTCGAGTACTTCGTGGGGTTTTTTGTGGACGCGTTCGGGGCCGTCCATAAAGTACGTGAGGTGATTTTGGCGATTTTTTGACTCCCTCTCCCCTTTGGATGGTCATAATATTTGGCTGGACCCCCTCCCCCTTCTAATATCACGTAAGATTTTTCGAAATGTCTAATTTTAATGTAAATACGTAAATTTCTGATTGATTGCATAGAAATTTATTTAAAAAATATAATTTGCTTAATTCTATTTAAGACTAGATATGACTAGTATTTAGAAAATAGAGGGACTGAATTACAATGAATATTATTGCACTTCTAAAATCGGTCAGTAGTTTTTCTTTCAAATTTCTGTAAAATTACAGGTAATGAAATTTGTCTCATTAATGATAAAAAGTTTGGTAATTTTTGTTAGATTCTTTTTCTCAGTATACTACGCTATTGTAACATTTACATAACCACGATAAAAATTATAGTGCAAGATTTAGCCACAGTTTCGTATAGAAACGTGTTTTACTTAAATTGTCTCAGTTTTGTCGCAATTTAGCAGTTTTAGAGGAAAAATACGTGATATTTGCCAAGACCCCCCCTTGTTCCTCACGTAAGATAAGGTGAGATTCGCTTGACCCCTCGCCCTCCTAAAGAGCTCACGTAATTTATGGATGGCCCCTTATCTACGTTGGTCGTAACTCCCGTGAGTGCAGTGCTGGGAGTTATCGCTGGGAGGCGGTGGTGAATGGGATTCGGCGCTGACTTACATACCCCCTTGCGAGGTTTACCATCCAGTTATCGCCCCCATCGCCTTATCGATTGATTGATTTTTTCGGGTTTCTGGTCGCGTCAACGGCTTTGGACATTATTCCCGTAAGTGTAGTGCGTGTTTTTTCTCGGGAGATGGCGGTGATCTTCCCCCGCTGAATGGCGAGATCCGGCGCCGACCTACCGTCGGCTAGTGGGGTTTCCCCCTAACCAGGACTCTCCCATCAGCGAGGCACCGCCCCAGCCGGGACAAGCTCTAAGCTAGCGACCGGTCTCCCGGAATATGTGGTAGTGTAGTGCATACTAGTGTAAGTGTATAAGGGGAGAGGATAGGAAAAGGAAGAGGAAGGAAAAATCGCGCGCGGTCAGTGGCCCGTTTTCTAGGGTACTGCTCCGGCATTCGCCTGGTGTTGATCGGAGAAATCACGGAAAATTACTGATCAGAGCAGCCAGCCGCTAGAATTCTCCTCCAGACAGCGACTGAATTCGACCTAGCTGAAAAGTTAGTGTCGAAAATCCTGCCGCCGTCAGACTCGAACTTAGACCTCCCGGTCAGAGATGCTGCTGTGACATCAATTGATGCACTGAGCTACCGCTCCCGGTCCATCGCCTTATCCGGGATAAACTCTAATTTCCGACATGAGAGTGTGTGGTAGTTTGGGACATGCACACACGGACAAGGGTGAGGGAATGAATGATTGAGCCCCTGTTGTTACGGTACTGCTCCAGCATTTGCGCATTTGGTTGTGACATTGGAGTTTTTTTGCAATCTCTGATTCTCTGTGACAGTCTGTGGATGTCCCTCGTCCAGTGAACATCGTCCCGGAGCGCTCCGAGCTTAGGCGCAGGTAGTTTTCCGCAGGTGGTCAACGGCACAGTGTACAGCACGGGCCCAGTCGTCGCAACGTAAAAGCTTAAAGATAAGTATTGTGTTTTATACTATCGCTTTCCTGGTATTCTCTTTTGATCGTTTTCTTAATAGTAACTCGTACTTTCAAATCCCTAGTTTTCTTTCCACTATACTCTCTTTACTCTCCATTTCATATAGCAACTCTGTCTGAATCTGATCCTCGCTGCACGTAACTTTAAAACCTATTCGTTGGTTTAATAAATTTAGCAATTCTTTCAAATTTACTTCCTTTAACGTGACTTAGAATTTTCCTCTAATATTTTGTGAACCTCTCCTTTTAAACTCTACTTATACTTATTTAATTCAATTTGGGTAGTATTTTCTCTCTTTATTCTTCACTTCTCAGCATGGCATCGAATACCAGAGGAACTACTAAGAGTAACCAAAACAATCTGCAAGTAGAAATAAATTCAATTGTTCAGGAAGTTGTTAAATGCCCTGCCTTCCTCGACTCCTTGGCGGCGGTCCTCACTGGAATGGTCGCCAAGCAGTTAGAGGAAAGCATGAATTTTAACACTGATTTAATAAATAATTTGCGCAGGGAAA
Organism: Teleogryllus occipitalis; assembly: GCA_011170035.1. NCBI lineage: Eukaryota > Metazoa > Arthropoda > Insecta > Orthoptera > Gryllidae > Teleogryllus > Teleogryllus occipitalis. The sequence continues at coordinate 140,049 of BLKR01003130.1, forward strand.
TTGAAGACAGAGACAGAGAAATTAAAAATCTGAAAGCAGAGCTTGACGTGAGAACAGACCAACTTGAGATGTATACGCGGCGGAATTCCTTGCGGATCTTCGGAGTCAAGGAAAAAGATAATGAAAACCCAGATCAACTTGCGCTTGATGTGGCAAAACAGATAAGTGTCGATTTGAGCCTGAACGGCATTGATAGATGTCATAGAGTAGGACCCAAGATCCCAGGAAAAACACGACCGCTCATTGTAAAATTTGTAAGTTACAGGAAGCGTCGTGAAGTCTTTCGGGAGAAAAGACAATTGAAAAATACCGGTGTCACAATACGAGAAGACCTCACAAGATCCCGTCTGGAGGTTCTGAGAGCGGCCATTGATAAATTTGGCCTGCGGAACGTCTGGACGGAAGATGGCACAATAGTCATCAAAGCAGGTAGCAGGAAAGCCCGCGCGCAGACAATTGCCGACTTGCAGGCCATTTCCGCCTAAGTAAGAGCGCTCCCCACCCCTACCCCACAGCTTAACACTCCCTTAGCTTGGAATTTCCAAGGATCCTCTCTTTCCTTCCCACCCCTCTAAGCATCTTTTCTTCCTTCATCTTTTCTCTACAACCTTTCTGAAAGCATGGCCACCAGCATGAATCCGCCCCTACACCTTTCCTCATTACATGGACAAAGCAATCAACCAATAACACTTCCTCATAATACTTACGCCTCCATATCAAAATCTTCATCGCGAACTTTATTTGTAGGTCACGTAAATGCTCAATCGCTATATTGTCATCTTGATGAAGTGCGAGAACTAATTTCAACCCACCGTTTTCATGCTCTCCTTATTAGCGAAACGTGGCTAAAGATCTCACTTGCTACAACACTTGTCACAATTCCTGGATACCGTTTTCTTAGAAGTGACCGGAACCCACATATCGCGTCTCAGGGAGGTGGTGTCGGTATTTACCTTCGCGATGACCTCACTTATAAATACATAACTTCATCAGCAGATAACGTTAATCAGAATAACGAATATCTCTTTATTGAAATTTCCATATTTAACAAAAAATGTGCCCTAGGCGTAGTGTACTGTCCTCCGAAAACAGGGAATATCGAAGCTATCGACAAAGAAATTGCGCTTTGCTCAAGTAAATACGATAACATAATACTGATGGGCGATTTCAATTGTAATCTTCTGAAATCTACGTCGCATGCCGACAAATTCAAACGTATTTTTGGCGAAATGAATCTTTCTATCTTACCACTAAATGCAACTCACCATACAATCAGCACAGATACTTGGATAGATCATATCGTTGTATCGAATCTTGACAAAGTGAAATTTCATGGCCAATCACCAGTTCTTGGAATATCTAAACACGATCTTATATACGTCTCATACAATATGCGTCTCATAAATGCCCTAGATATACGCCAACAGTTTTCAAATACCGCGACTTCAAAAGATTCAATCTTGAATTATTTCTCTCTGACGGTATGTCTATGCCCTGGCATCTTGTCTCTCAAGAAAGTTCGTTAGATAGAAAAGTAAATACTTTTACTCATCAATTGACGGAGCTGATTAATCGACACATACCCGTAAGAAAAGCTCGTGCAACACGTCCGCCGGCACCTTGGATAACAGAGGAAATACGTGGCTTAATGAAACAAAGGGACGCTGCCTTCAAAATTTTTCGAAATTCAAAATGCGAAAACGACAGAATTAAATACAACAAATTAAGAAATGTTGTTACACAAAAATTGAGAAACGCGAAATGTAAATATTACCACAAAGTTTTGGGTACAAATGGCGACTCGAAACAAGTATGGAAATCTCTACGCACTCTTGGCATAGGCAGATCACGAGCACCGCTTCAAATTGATATACCTCTTGACTCCCTAAACCAACGTTTCGCTAATATGGCTCCCCATTTCGAAAGTTCATTAAAAAGCATGACTCTATCAAACTTACAGTTCCATTCTAGAAATACTCCAGAAGAATTTTTCTTCGCGTGTACAAGTCCTATTGACGTCCTTAAAACTATTCAGAGTCTAAAATCAAACGCCTCTGGAGTAGACAATATTAATGCCAAATTACTGAAACTTTGTGCCGAAATAATATATCCCATTGTAACAGATATAATAAACTTTTCTCTCATAAGTGGAACTTATCCGACCTCTTGGAAAACTGCACTTGTCCATCCTCTTCCTAAATCAACAAATCCTCCTGAGTACAGACCTATTAGTATTCTACCTACAATTTCTAAAGTATTAGAAAAAATTGCACGACATCAAATAACGAACTATTTAGACAGCAAAAATCTCTTAAGTGAACATCAACATGGTTTCCGATCAGGCAGAAGTACAGGAACTGTGCTTTTAAGCTTAATTGAAGAGGCCAGAATCGCCATTGACAACGGTAAATTAACAATACTTATTCTCTTAGATTTCAGTAAAGCCTTTGACTCGGTTGATCATGATATCCTGCTAGAGAAAATGAAAGCATTGGGCTTCGCTAAACCCACGATACGGTGGTTCTCACAATATCTTTCAGGTCGTCAACAAGTCGTAGTATCAGGTGAAAACCGATCCAGTGCCAGTAGAACCTCCCGGGGTATTGCACAGGGAACAGTTCTAGGACCCTTAGCATTCTTAATTTACGTAAACGACGTAGGACAATGTCTTAAATACTGTCACTATAAAATGTACGCAGATGACCTTCAACTATATGTCAGCGGACATCCGTCGGAGCTTAACTCTTTAGTTCAGAAAATAAATGAGGACCTAAATGCTCTCAATAAATGGACCGCAGCCCTAGGACTTTTATTAAACCCAAATAAGTCCCAAAGCTTACTGATAGGCTCCCGCAACGCTATCAACAAATTAGAGAAAACCCTTCCGTCCATTAGTATAAATGGCTGCCCTCTACCCTGGTGTAACGACGTAAAAAACCTAGGAATGCATTTAGACAGCACTCTCAGTTGGACTACACATGTAAGTAAGATTTGTCAAAAAGTCTTCAAAGACCTCCACTCCCTAAAACGCGTACGAGAACTACTTCCTATAAACACACGTATGAACCTGATTACTTCACTAATTATGCCCTATTTCGATTACTGTGATTTCCTGCTCACTGACTTAAAAACCAAGCAACAACGGAAGTTGCAAACAGCACAAAACGCATGCATTCGTTTCATATTCGATCTTCGTAAGTACGATCATGTATCTGCGTACTACAGACAGACAAAAATTAGCTCCATTGAAAAAAGAAGAACATTGCATAGCCTCTTGCTTCTCCATAAAATCTTGTACAACGGCATTCAAACACACATGTCTAAGAACTTCAAACTGCTAACACTAGAGCGATCACGTTCGGCATTATTGCTGTGCGTACCTCGACACAACACTGTGTCATACAGTAAATCTTACACTGTCACAGTAATTCGAAACTGGAACTCACTACCTACACATCTTAAGAGAATTAGCAATTTTAGAAAATTCAAAACTCAACTTGGTGTCTGGATAAAAAACAATGAAATGTAGTCTACACATGCTCTCTGTTCTATCCGCAATTTTATCTTAATTACTTTCCGAAACAATGACCATGATTCCTTTCTTACATATCATCCTCCATGCTAGATCGTTTTTTCTTTGTTTTTTTTTTTAAGTCATATTTTCGAAAGTATTTCTTCCCACTCCCTTCCTCCTGGCCATCTTCCTCCTTTCCTACTTCAGGATACAGTAAAAGCTAATCCTATTACTGCTGATACAATGTTTAAAATTAGAGAAATTACATAGCTATATCTAAAATACAACTTTGTTGCTATAATGTAATAGATTTCTAAATGTAAAATAAGAAAATATTGGGTAAAACTACAGCTTACAAATGTTTATGAAATTATGATGTTTGTCACTTTTATTATTATTTATATATTTTATTACTATTATTGTTACAAAGAAAATCAGTAGTCACTATTATTTTATTGACACTTTCTGTATTTTATACTGTAAGATATCCTTTTGTAAGTGCTTTTACCTAATGATTAATGTAATTTCCCTTATTGTTGATTGAGATTATGCATTGTATATGTCATCAAGAACTAGCTGTTGTTATGTAATTGTAAAATTATATGTACCATATTTTCTCTTCTGATCCCCCCGTATCCTTTTCATTATCATTTCTTTATTATCTCCTCTCGTCCACCTCCATTTTCTTCTCTTCCCCTTTTCTTTTGTTTTTCACTCTCAGCTCTGATATTTCTTCCTCTCAATATTTCGGCCTTAAGCCGCCATCCTGATTGAGGTTTTTTCTGGGTTTACTCAATCGCTTAAGGCGTATGCCGGGATGGTCCCTAGTATTGCATCCCAGTCGTAAATGTAAAATAACCCCCCTTTTTTCTTTTTGTTTATTGTTCACAGTTGAGGCTGTCGGGTAATGACAACTGACACTTCTGGTGAATTTAGAATTATTGATTCTAAGTGGAATAAGTGGGAGCTATCTTATTACACATTTTTTAAAAATGTTCCTTACATCATGTCTTTCCATTTTGCAAAATTTCAAGAATAAACAAAAATGACAATAAATTAATTTGGCTCATACTGATAAATTAATGTAGTTGGTTAATCACAAATTGATTTTTTTCTTCTTCTGCGACACGTCAGGTAATATTAATTACATCCGAATCATTAAAAGTCAGTTAATAATAATTACATCCAAACGCCTCAACTGTAATTTTTAAAATTGTAAATTAATTAAAGTGGTTAGGCGGAAGAGCAGGCCTTAAGGCCTGAGCCTCGCCACAAATAAAGACAATTTTATTATTATTATTATTATTATTATTATTATTATTATTATTATTATTATTATTATTATTATTATTATTATTATTATTATTATTATTATCTGTCTTTTGCTCCGCACCAGGAAGAATAATCAACTGCACCAAAATCTAGTTTAGTTTGTGGTGAAATTTCTAATGAGCACAATTATGCTTCAAGTTCTAGTCCCTCAAAAGTGGAAAAGATTTGTTCGATTTTGTTAACTTGCTGGTTTCTTTGTATTTTAAAATAAGGCTTCACCATATAGCTAAAACTAACAGTGGGCTGCTGCACAAAACATAAATAAGACAGCACTGTACAATGACAGTATTATTTATGCACCAATAATGTTGTGTTGTTGTTACGTTGATGTAAATTTAATATTAAGAGTTTTTGCTATTAACCTTAGATATTCTTGAAATCAAATTTGTGATTATCATTTATCCTGTGTTTCGAATTTAATATATGAGGTATTTCTAAAATATTATTTCCATGTTCATCTATTTGTCTTTTGTATTTTCTTTTAGTTTGCTTGATATATTTTCTTGGACAATCAATTTGGTAAACATTTTCTCATTCATGTGTCGGAATGGGATCATTTTTATCAGTAATTATAAATTGCATATTAATATTGTATATATTATTCTCCACTTGTTATTTGAGGAACGCATTGTTACCTTAAATTCAAAACCTCGTGAGTAAAACAGAATTTTATAGGAGGGGATAAAAACTTAACTTCGATTAAACCAAGCGCAAACCATCCAACGTTCTTTTCATGGTATATTTAGGCTCTAGGATTTTAATTTATAGTAGTTTTTTCTTTACGTTTGCTCTAACCTTGTGATTTGACTAGTTAAGAGTTTGGACTCTAATTTCTGTTCAGTGCTTTTGGATTTAAAACTACAATTCACTGTAATACTACAAATCTTTTGCTAAATTATTTGAAAACAGTCATAGTTTGTATTCAAACTTTTGTACAAATAAAAATGCGGTACTAAATTAAATTTTTCGTAATTTGTTTATCATAGTTGATAGAAACGTTTACAGTGTGATTTTCTAATTTTTGCTCCGTAATATCGCGTGAGAAGAGCGTTAAGATACACAGTATCATATGACCGCGCCCGCATTTGCTTACAATATGGCGGACTGCGCATCGTTCAATTTGTTATGCTAGTACTCGCCTCTCACCACACGAGTAGTGGGCCTTGGGTTTTCATGGTCATGCTATCTTGGTCTCATATGCAATGATATCTATTGAAAAACCGTATCTGTGTTCTTAAAAAGCTAAGAATTGAGAAATTTCCAAGTGTCTGGAAATGCGTACTATTAAGTAATCTAAATATTTTCAAACTATCTCATTTATATTCAACAAATAGAACGTTAACTTTCACTTTCTCGAGTACTATGTATTTATGTGTAAAGAGGAAATATTTTATTGCCTCAACGGAAGCGGTAATTTTTCGACAGAAAAGTTCATATTCTGGGGCTTTGATATTCACTGTGTAGCCACGTGGGTCTTCCACACCGAGAAACTGGTTAACGGCAAAACATGTGTCCGTCCGTGTGGTCTGTCTGTGGACAGACAACACTAGTTCCTAAATCGTTTATAGGATTTTCTTCAATGTTGATATTATCGGAACGATCTAGCTCAGTGTTTCCCAACCTTTTTATGTTATACCCTACATAAGTCTTTCTAGATAACCTATGCCTCTGTATGTAACATATACATAATTCTTAATATTAAAAAGTTGAACTGTTTATTGATAGAACCTTAAATGATAGGTTTTGGAAAGAAATCACTAAGAATGTTTTGAGAAAACATACCGAGTGAATTTTGAAAACGTATGATGTCTTCATACTCAAATACGAAATAATTTCAGTGAATTTCTTCTATACTATTCTAATTAGTTGTAATTATTTATTGCTAATAATACTGCTCTTTTTTTAATTGTTTCTTCAAATTTGATGGTACTTACTTAGTAAACTTCTATTCTTACAAGAAATTTAAAGAGAATATTTGGAGCTATTTTTGAGAAAATTTTGAAAATGTCCGGGGGGATTTATGTAAAGTACCCCCAAATTTTAAAAGCTGTTTTTGAAACTTTCAAAGTTTCGGACAGACGGACGGACAGACAGGCAGATAGATAGACAGATGGGCGGACGGACGTTTAAAACAAACAACACTTTTTCGCTATCAGGGGACCCCAAAACGTGGATTTCCGTTGAAATCTCGAAATAGGTTTTCCACACCATTACGTAACTTTCTCTATACTAATTATATTACTCAGTTTATACGTATGTATACGAGTGTGACCGCTCTACCTTTTTACTATATTCACTAAAAAGCCTACAGCGGGTCACTCAAGTAACCTAGTAGTATTACTTGACCTGTGACTTGTTAAGACAATGTCACACCAAAAATTAGGAATAGTTTTATATGTTCTAACTGCCCTACAGGGGTGGGTTCGTCTTTTAACCTGCTTTTTGTTATAAAAGAAACATAGGCAAGTTAATCTTTTAACTATGAACAGAGTTCTAGATATATTCTGTTAAATATTTGAATACAATTTTATCTAGTTGCATTGAAAATTACACATTGCATTGAAAATTCTATCACTTGCTCTACCTTTAGCAATTACGTGATTACCTAACAATTGCAGGTGCGTTTTAACACTCGCATAAATACTTTACATAAAATTATATTACCCTTCACTTCACCAAAACACAATAAAATACCTGTACACAAGACAATAATACATGGAAATACAAAATACTGAAAAAGAATCACATACCAAAATACCCTCTACGTACACCTTCAAAGAAATTGTCACTTGAATAGTGGATGAAATATATACAAGACGTTGTTTCACTTTCACGTAGATTATTACTATATACAATTTAGCCAGCAAAGAAAAAAATATCGTTATGCAATGAACGTACAATCAATAATAACTCTTTTACTGATTATTGGTTTTGAACAATTTGAAAACGATTAAACAATAAATTGAAAACACACACTAAAAGAATAAATATTATCGTTAATAGAAAACTGAAAAAATAGGTTTTTACAATTCTTTACATGAATTAGCAATCTGGCTTCCTTTTACGACTGCAATATTGTAAAAGATTACGTTTAAATGATTTTAATTTAATTACTCGATTATCTACGTCTGTAAGTGAGACGAATTCTGCCTCTGTAGAATAATTCTCGCTTCTTTAAACAGTTTTTTTAAAAGAGAATTTGTAGTGAAGTTTTAAAGTTTTCCTTTCTGACTCACGGCACGTCGTCTCCAAGAAATATTTCTACAACTCGGAGCGGCGACGGCGGCCCAGATCCTTTTAAGGTCGTGGCAACCCCTTGCTTGAAAACGTCCCCCGATGGCTCGCTTCTACAGTCCTCCAAATTTTATACAATATGACTGCAACATCTCCGCGTAATGAATTTCTTACGTGGTAAGCCAAGACGAAAAACAAAAAAAGCTGTAAATAGAAAGAAACATTTCCTATAGCACATGCTTTCTACTTCAGTATACGTTCTTGAACGTTGAAATATATTATTTCCTCGTTGATAGAAAAATAGTATATTTCTACGTAATGCGTTCACGTGAATTTATCAAAATATTCATTATTTAAAATTCTCAATTCTCTCATATATTGTATCGTTATTTCAACATGATGAGACGAATTACCTTTTTCAAGCTTCTTATGGTCGAAATACGGTGAATTCTCCTCTACGTCCAACACGAACAGTTTCGGTGCGTCCAGATTGGCGGTCGGCAGCAAAAGAGAGAGCTTTTCGTAGCGATGCTTTGCGCTAGTGCTGATATTTTCAAAGGTGATTTCAGATTGGTTCTGGTGCTATTCTACGTGAGTGCGTTCAGAAACCTTAATAAATTCTCGCAAGGGATACCATTTACTGCTGACGCGATCTCTTGCAATTCGGTAACACTATAATTGCATCTTGTCGTGTCTTGGCGTTCTCGGGTGCTTCTCAAAAATCAATGGAACCGACATATGGGCGGTTACACGAGAGTGTTTGGGAAACCATGCTTTTGTTAGATTTGATTCTTTGGTGTTGGTTATAGATTTTTCCTAAGTTGAATAGGGAAGTGCCAGGGGGGGATGCTACGGAAAGAAAAAAATATTTGATTGGAGACTGAAGTAATTATCAATCGTAGGATGAAGAAACTCTCTGTGGAGTTGCTTGTTTGACACGAACCAAGGCGCTTTGACGGCAATACGAAGGATTTTATTTTCGAATGTTTCGAGCGTTTTACGTACCAAAAGGGCAGCTCCACCCCAGACTGGACATGCAGAAGTAAGTATAGAACGAATGGAAGTTTTGTACAGTAACAGGGAGAGATCTGTATCAAGAGCTGAAGTTTTACTTTCTCGTATACGTATGCATATATGGAACAATATACTTAATATAGAGAAAATTATGTAATGCTGCGCAAGAAAACGGAGGATTTTTGGCACAAAAATTTAATTGTCGGGCCCTGACAACGAATAAGTTGCTAAATGAAAAAAAAAATCCCCTAACGGGTCTCTGATGTGTAAAGACCAATTGAAAGCAAAACGTCCGTCCGTCTGTCGTATGTGAACAAACCTAAAGCCTAAACCACACGTAGGATCTTTTCCAAATTGAAGACGCGCCTGTCCATCTGGTTCTAGTTGAAGCTTTGAAATTTTAAAAAAATTGTCTTTAAAATTTAGGGGTACTTTACATGAAGCTCGCCAAACATTTTCAAAATTTTCTCAAAAACGGCTCCAATTTTTTAAAAATTTCTTGTAAGAATAGAGTAAAATACACTTATAAAGGTGGCATAGGTCCAATTTTTACGGTTAACTCCGAATTTTTGAAAATTCCTAAAGTTTGAATTATTTTACAAATTTTTTCACAAAATGATGCTCATATATAGTTCTTTCATTATTTCTCGAAAACTCAACAGTTTTCTGTTAAAATGAACACTAACTTACGCATTTTCAGAAATGCTCAAACGGGATTTTCTCAAAAATGGCTCCAAAATTTTATTCAATCTTCTCCAACGCAAAGTGATAATTGCGCTGTTTAATGTGAGGTAAAGTTCATTTTGGTTAATTCTTGTATATTTTCAAAAATTAGACAAATGTAATATTTTTGAAATATCTCTCGCGCTAATAATCTGCACATTTCGATCGATTTGTATACATTACTAAATTTGTAAGTAGAAGTTCTTCAAATTATTTTAAAGGAAATTTTTCGAAAACTCAATAGATTCCTGTTAAAAATAGCTTCAAATTTTGATTTACAGTAACGCTTATCGCCGTTTTCTTAAAGACGACCCGAAATGTTTCAATGAAAATTGCTATTTAGGACATGGTTTTTGTCTTCTTTAATATTCTTAAAATAATATTTCGGTTCTACTATTTAGAAACCAATAAGTTGAGAAAATTTCAAAAAAGTATACGTTGGTCGGCGATAGATGGCAGCTGACAAGAAGGAAGAGCAATACTGTACAGTACCTGTCCACACCAAGGAAATTAGAAAATTTTACTAGGGAAAAGTCTGTGCCATTCTGTAGCACCTCTATTTGTTTATTAAAGAATACAATTTAAAAAGTGCCGCCAGTGCCTTGTAACATTTATTTAAAATATTCCAAGTTGGTCTGGTGTCTAGGAGAAGACCTAGATATTTTATCGGTTTATTTGGAAGATTCCAAGGAACGTTTTGATTATTAATACATATGAGAGTAGGGTTGTTGATGGGCCGAAGATTGAATATTTTAGCTTCGCATTTCGATGGGTCCGTGAAGATATCCAATTCTGAAAGAATGTGTAGTGCGTCCTACAAGTGATGTATGGCTGAGGAAAGCTATGAGTCCCCTGCGTAGATGGCTTGACGTCAGCATAAAGCGCCGTTGTGTGTGTCATGAACGGGTATTTCTAAAGTGAATGTGTTGAACAAAGTGTGAGAGAGCGGGGATCATTAAGGGACTCCAGCGAGAATTAATGAGGGAGGAGAAATATAATTGTTTAATTTGACTGAGAAAGAGCGATTTGAGATTAAACTGTGTATTATGTTGAATAAATACGGGAGTTCCTATGTGTCGTAATATGCAAAGTATGCCTTGATGATGACACGATCAAACTCTTGTGCGAAATAAAAAACAACTGCTGTTAGGTATTTCTTATTATGAAAGGCCTGGGCGATGTCTTCATTATGGTGGAAATATTTCCACCATGGTCTTCATAAATTCATAAGAGTTGATGGATTGTAGAATGGTTTGAACTAAATCCATACAGGCAGGAAGGGATGATGTTATTATTAGCGAACAAACTGTTTATTCTAAATAGTATTAGTCTCTCGAATAATTTGCTTAATACGGATGGAGAACTTATTGGCCTGTAAATGACAGGTCATTGGGAGATTTGTTAGGTTTTAAAATTGGGATGATTAATTATAACTGACAGATATTGGAACTGATATATATTATATGGAATGGTGAAGATCATTTTTCTCTCTGAGGCTTCGTTTTCTCTAAATTCGCAAAAACGTTCATAAGAATAAGAAATATTGAAAAGATGCTGAAAACAGGAAAACCGTCTGTAAGCAGTATTTTTCGTCCGATTTGGACAAATGAGGACATTTTCTGAATCTACCTCACTCTCCCGAACGCCGGTGCTTTTAGAATTGCAATATTCGCATTAGTTTAGAGATATGAGCGTTTAAAGAAAAATCCTGAAAATTGGACAATACTCCCCTGTTGAACTTTTCAAATTTCGACCGGAACACGAAACTTCTGAAAAGCAGCGTCCTAACTCGAAATTTAATGGCGATTACAATGGTGAAGATCATTTTTCTCTCTGAGGCTTCGTTTTCTTTAAATTCGCAAAAACGTTCATAAGAATAAAAATATTGAAAAGATGCTGAAAACAGGAAAACCGTCCGTAAGCCGTATTTATCGTCCGATTTGGACAAATGAGGACATTTTCTGAATCTACTCACTCTCCTGAACGCGCCGGTGCTTTTAGAATTGCAATATTCGCATTAGTTTAGGAGATATGAGCGTTTAAAGAAAATCCTGAAAATTGACAATACCCCCCCCTGTTGAACTTTTCAAATTTCGACCGGAACACGAAACTTCTGAAAAGCAGCGTCCTAACTCGAAATTTAATGGCGATTACAATGGTGAAGATCATTTTTCTCTCTGAGGCTTCGTTTTCTTTAAATTCGCAAAAACGTTCATAAGAATAAAAATATTGAAAAGATGCTGAAAACAGGAAAACGTCTGTAAGCCGTATTTATCGTCCGATTTGGACAAATGAGGACATTTTCTGAATCTACTCACTCTCCTGAACGCGCCGGTGCTTTTAGAATTGCAATATTCGCATTAGTTTAGGAGATATGAGCGTTTAAAGAAAATCCTGAAAATTGACAATACCCCCCCCTGTTGAACTTTTCAAATTTCGACCGGAACATGAAACTTCTGAAATGCAGCGTCCTAACTCGAAATTTAATGGCGATTACAATGGTGAAGATCATTTTTCTCTCTGAGGCTTCGTTTTCTTTAAATTCGCAAAAACGTTCATAAGAATAAAAATATTGAAATGATGCTGAAAACAGGAAAACCGTCTGTAAGCCGTATTTATCGTCCGATTTGGACAAATGAGGACATTTTCTGAATCTACTCACTCTCCTGGACGCGCCAGTGCTTTTAGAATTGCAATATTCGCATTAGTTTAGGAGATATGAGCGTTTAAACTAAATCCTGAAAATTGACAATACCCCCCCCCCTGTTGAACTTTTCAAATTTCGACCGGAACACGAAACTTCTGAAAAGCAGCGTCCTAACTGGAAATTTAATGGCGATTACAATGGTGAAGATCATTTTTCTCTCTGAGGCTTCGTTTTCTTTAAATTCGCAAAAACGTTCATAAGAATAAAAATATTGAAAAGATGCTGAAAACAGGAAAACCGTCTGTAAGCCGTATTGATCGTCCGATTTGGACAAATGAGGACATTTTCTGAATCTACTCACTCTCCTGAACGCGCCGGTGCTTTTAGAATTGCAATATTCGCATTAGTTTAGGAGATATGAGCGTTTAAAGAAAATCCTGAAAATTGACAATACCCCCCCCTGTTGAACTTTTCAAATTTCGACCGGAACACGAAACTTCTGAAAAGCAGCGTCCTAACTCGAAATTTAATGGCGATTACAATGGTGAAGATCATTTTTCTCTCTGGGCTTCGTTTTCTTTAAATTCGCAAAAAGGTTCATAAGAATAAAAATATTGAAATGATGCTGAAAACAGGAAAACCGTCTGTAAGCCGTATTTATCGTCCGATTTGGACAAATGAGGACATTTTCTGAATCTACTCACTCTCCTGAACGCGCCGGTGCTTTTAGAATTGCAATATTCGCATTAGTTTAGGACATATGAGCGTTTAAAGAAAATCCTGAAAATTGACAATACCCCCCTGTTGAACTTTTCAAATTTCGACCGGAACACGAAACTTCTGAAAAGCAGCGTCCTAACTCGAAATTTAATGGCGATTACAATGGTGAAGATCATTTTTCTCTCTGAGGCTTCGTTTTCTTTAAATTCGCAAAAACGTTCATAAGAATAAAAATATTGAAAAAGATCTGAAAACAGGAAAACCGTCTGTAAGCCGTATTTATCGTCCGATTTGGACAAATGAGGACATTTTCTGAATCTACTCACTCCCCTGAACGCGCCGGTGCTTTTAGAATTGCAATATTCGCATTAGTTTAGGAGATATGAGCGTTTAAAGAAAATCCTGAAAATTGACAATACCCCCCTGTTGAACTTTTCAAATTTCGACCGGAACACGAAACTTCTGAAAAGCAGCGTCCTAACTCGAAATTTAATGGCGATTACAATGGTGAAGATCATTTTTCTCTCTGAGGCTTCGTTTTCTTTAAATTCGCACAAACGTTCATAAGAATAAGAAATATTTAAAAGATGCTGAAAACAGGGAAACCGTCTGTAAGCCGTATTTTCGTCCGATTTGGACAAATGAGGACATTTTCTGAATCTACCCACTCTCCTGAACGCACCGGTGCTTTTAGAATTGCAATATTCGCATTAGTTTAGGAGATATGAGGGTTTAAAGAAAATCCTGAAAAATCACAATACCCTCCCCCAGTTGAACTTATCAAATTTCGACCGGAACACGAAACTCCTGAAAAGCAGCGTCCTAACTCGAAATTTAATGGCGATTACAATGGTGAAGATCATTTTTCTCTCTGAGGCTTCGTTTTCTTTAAATTCGCAAAAACGTTCATAAGTATAAGAAATACTGAAAATATACTGAAAAGAGAAAAACCGTCTGTAAGCCGTGGTTTTCGTCCGATTGAGACAAATGAGGACATTTTTTGAATCTACTCACTCTCCTGAACGCGCCGGTGCTTTTAGAATTGCAAAATTCGCATTAGTTTAGGAGATATGAGCGTTTGCAAGAAAATCCTGAAATCTGACAATACCCCTGTTGAACTTTTCAAATTTAACGCAAATACTGAAACTTCTGAAAAGTAGCAATCCTAACTCGAAATTTAAATGGCGATTGCTAATGGAAATAGTTGATCATTTTTCTCTCTTGAGGCTCTTCGTTTTCTTTTTAAATTCTGTAACGTTCATAAGAATAAAAATATTGAAAAGATGCTGAAACAGGAAACCGTCTGTAAGCCGTATTTATCGTCCTCGGATTTGGACAAATGAGGACATTTTTCTTTGAATCTACTCACTCTCCTGAACGCGCCGGTGCTTTTAGAATTGCAATATTCGCATTAGCTTAGAGATACGTTTAAAGAAAACTCTTGAAATTGACAATGCTTCCCAAGCTGAACTTTTCAAATTTCGACCGGAACACGAAACTTGAAATGCAGCAGTCCTAACCTCGAAATTTAATGGCGATTACAATGGTGAAGATCATTTTTCTCTCAGAGGCTTCGTTTTCTTAGAATTCTCAAAAACGTTCATTAGTATAAGAAATATTGAAAATATACTGAAAAGAGAAAAACCGTCTGTAAGCCGTGGTTTTCGTCCGATTGAGACAAATGAGGACATTTTCTGAATCTACTCACTCTCCTGAACGCGCTGGTGCTTTTAGAATTGCAAAATTCGCATTAGTTTAGGAGATATGAGCGTTTGAAGCCAATCCTGAAAAATGGGAAAGTTAGTAATACTCCCCCCTGTTTAACTTTTCAAATTTCGACCGGACAACGAAACTTCTCAAAACTAGCGTCCTAACTCGAAATTTAATGGCGATTACAATGGTGAAGATCATTTTTCTTCTGAGGCTTCGTTTTTTAAATTCGCAAAAACGTTCATATAAGAATAAAAATATTGAAAAGATGCTGAAAACAGGAAAACCGTCTGTAAGCCGTATTTTACGTCCGATTGAGACAAATGAGGACATTTTCTGAATCTACTCGCTCTCCTGGACGCGCCGGTGCTTTTAGAATTGCAATATTCGCGTTAGTTTAGAAGATATGAGTGTTTAAAGAAAATCGTGAAAATCACAATACTCCCCCCTGTTGAACTTTTCAAATTTCGACCGGACAACGAATCTTCTGAAAAGTAGCGTCCTAACTCGAAATTAAATGGCGATTACAATGGTGAAGATCATTTTTCTCTCTGAGGCTTCGTTTTCTTTAAATTCGCAAAAACGTTCATAAGAATAAAAATATTGAAAAGATACGAAAAACAGGAAAACCGTCTGTAAGCCGTATTTATCGTCCGATTTGGACAAATGAGGACATTTTCAAATCTACTCACTTCCTGAACCGGTGCTTTTAGAATTGCAATATCTGCATTAGTTTAGGAGATATGAGCGCTTTAAACTAAATCCTGAAATTGACAATACTCCCCCCTGTTGAACTTTTCAAATTTCGACCGGAAAACGAAACTTCTGAAAAGTAGCGTCCTAACTCGAAATTAAATGGCGATTACAATGGTGAAGATCATTTTTCTCTCCGAGGCTTCGTTTTCTTTAAATTCGCCAAAACGTTCATAAGAATAAAAATATTGAAAAGATACCGAAAACAGGAAAACCGTCTGTAAGCCGTATTTTACGTCCGATTGAGACAAATGAGGGCATTTTCTGAATCTACTCGCTCCCCTGGACGCGCCGGTGCTTAGAATTGCAATATTCGCATTAGTTTAGGAGATAAGTGAGCGTTTAAAGAAAATCCTGAAAATTGACAATACCCCCCTGTTGAACTTTTCAAATTTCGACCGGAACACGAAACTTCTGAAAAGCAGCGTCCTAACTCGAAATTTAATGGCGATTACAATGGTGAAGATCATTTTTCTCTCTGAGGCTTCGTTTTCTTTAAATTCGCAAAAACGTTCATAAGAATAAAAATATTGAAAAGATGCTGGAAACAGGAAAACCGTCTGTAAGCCGTATTTATCGTCCGATTTGGACAAATGAGGACATTTTCTGAATCTACTCACTCTCCTGAACGCGCCGGTGCTTTGAGAATTGCAATATTCGCATTAGTTTAGGAGATATGAGCGTTTAAAGAAAATCCTGAAAAATGACAATACCCCCTGTTGAACTTTTCAAATTTCGACCGGAACACGAAACTTCTGAAAAGTAGCGTCCTAACTCGAAATTTAATGGCGATTACAATGGTGAAGATCATTTTTCTCTCTGAGGCTTCGTTTTCTTGAAATTCGCAAAACGTTCAGAAGAATAAGAAATATTGAAAAGATGCTGAAAACTGGATAACCGTCTGTAAGCCGTATTTTTCGTCCGATTTGGACAAATGAGGACATTTCCTGAATCTACTCACTCTCTTGAACGCGCCGGTGCTTTTAGAATTGCAATATTCGCATTAGTTTAGGAGATATGAGCGTTTAAAGAAAATCCTGAAAAATGACAATATCCCCCCCTGTTGAACTTTTCAAATTTCGACCGGAACACGAAACTTCTGAAAAGTAGCGTCCTAACTCGAAATTTAATGGCGATTACAATGGTGAAGATCATTTTTCGCTCTGAGGCTTCGTTTTCTTGAAATTCGCAAAAACGTTCAGAAGACTAAGAAATATTGAAAAGATGCTGAAAACAGGAAAACCGTCTGTAAGCCGTATTTTTCGTCTGATTTGGACAAATGAGGACATTTTCTGAATCTACTCACTCTCCTGAACGCGCCGGTGCTTTTAGAATTGCAATATTCGCATTAGTTTAGGAGATATGAGCGTTTAAAGAAAATCCTGAAAAATGACAACCCCCCCCTGTTGAACTTTTCAAATTTCGACCGGAACACGAAACTTCTGAAAAGTAGCGTCCTAACTCGAAATTTAATGGCGATTACAATGGTGAAGATCATTTTTTCTCTCTGAGGCTTCCGTTTTTCGCCCGAAATTCATAAAAGAAACGTTCATAAGACTAAGAAATATTGAAAGATGCTGAAAACAGGAAAAGCCGTCTGTAAGCCGTATTTTTCGTCCGATTTGGACAAATGAGGACATTTTCTGAATCTACTCCCGCTCTCCTGAACGCGCCGGTGCTTGCTTTTAGAACTTTGCAATATTCGCATTAGTTTAGGAGATATGAGCGTTTAAAAAATCTGAAAAATGACAATACCGCCCCCTGTTGAACTTTTCAAATTTCAAGGCCGGAATTACGAAACTTCTGAAAAGTAGCGTCCTAACTCGAAATTTAATGGCGATTACAATGGTGAAGATCATTTTTCTCTCTGAGGCTTCGTTTTCTTGAAATTCGCAAAAACGTTCATAAGACTAAATATTGAAAAGATGCTGAAAACAGGAAAACCGTGTGTAAGCCGTATTTTCGTCCCGATTTGGACAAATGAGGACATTTTCTGAATCTACACACTCTCCTGAACGCGCCGGTGCTTTTAGAATTGCAATATTCGCTTTAGTTTAGGAGATATGAGCGTTTAAAGAAAATCCTGAAAAATGACAATACCCCCTCCCCTGTTGAACTTTTCAAATTTCGACCGGAACACGAGACTTCTGAAAAGTAGCGTCCTAACTCGAAATTTAATGGCGATTACAATGGTGAAGATCATTTTTCTCTCTGAGGCTTCGTTTTCTTGAAATTCTCAAAAACGTTCATAAGACTAAGAAATATTGAAAAGATGCTGAAAACAGGAAAACCGTCTGTAAGCCGTATTTTTTGTCCGATTTGGACAAATGAGGACATTTTCTGAATCTACTCAATCTCCTGAACGCGCCGGGGCTTTTAGAATTGCTATATTTGCATTAGTTTAGGAGATATGAGCGTTTAAAGAAAAGCCTGAAAAATGACAATACCCCCCCCTGTTGAACTTTTCAAATTTTGACCGGAACACGAAACTTCTGAAAAGTAGCGTCCTAACTCGAAATTTAATGGCGATTACAATGGTGAAGATCATTTTTCTCTCCGTTTTCTTTAAATTCGCAAAAACGTTCAGAAGAATAAGAAATATTGAAAAGATGCTGAAAACAGGAAAACCGTCTGTAAGCCGTATTTTTCGTCCGATTTGGACAAATGAGGACATTTTCTGAATCTACTCACTCTCCTGAACGCGCCGGTGCTTTTAGAACTGCAATATTCGCTTTAGTTTAGGAGATATGAGCGTTTAAAGAAAATCCTGAAAAATGACAACACCCCCTGTTGAACTTTTCAAATTTCGACCGGAACACGAAACTTCTGAAAAGTAGCGTCCTAACTCGAAATTTAATGGCGATTACAATAGAGAAGATCATTTTTCTCTCTGAGGCTTCGTTTTCTTGAAATTCGCAAAAACGTTCATAAGACTAAGAAATATTGAAAGGTGCTGAAAACAGGAAAACCGTCTGTAAGCCGTATTTTTCGTCCGATTTGGACAAATGAGGACATTTTCTGAATCTACACACTCTCCTGAACGCGCCGGTGCTTTTAGAATTGCAATATTCGCATTGGTTTAGGAGATATGAGCGTTTAAAGAAAATCCTGAAAAATGACAATACCCCCCCCTGTTGAACTTTTCAAATTTCGACCGGAACACGAAACTTCTGAAAAGTAGCGTCCTAACTCGAAATTTAGTGGCGATTACAATGGTGAAGATCATTTTTCTCTCTGAGGCTTCGTTTTCTTGAAATTCGCAAAAACGTTCATAAGACTAAGAAATATTGAAAAGATGCTGAAAACAGGAAAACCATCTGTAAGCCGAATTTTTCGTCCGATTTGGACAAATGAGGACATTTTCTGAATCTACTCACTCTCCTGAACGCGCCGGGTTAACTTTTAAATTGCTTTACTATTCGCTTTAGTTTAGGAGATATGAGCGTTTAAAGAAAATCCTGAAAAATGACAACCCCCTGTTGAACTTTTCAAATTTCGACCGGAACACGAAACTTCTGAAAAGTAGCGTCCTAACTCGAGAGGGTAATGGCGATTACAATGGTGAAGATCATTTTTTCTCTCTGAGGCTTCGTTTTCTTGAAATTCGCAAAAACGTTCATAAGACTAAGAAATATTGAGAAAAGATGCTGAAAACAGGAAAACCGTCTGTAAGCCGTATTTTTCGTCCGATTTGGACAAATGAGGACATTTTCTGAATCCACTCACTCTCCTGAACGCGCCGGTGCTTTTAGAATTGCAATATTCGCATTAGTTTAGGAGATATGAGCGTTTAAAGAAAATCCTGAAAAATGACAATACCCCCTGTTGAACTTTTCAAATTTCGACCGGAACACGAAACTTCTGAAAAGTAGCGTCCTAACTCGAAATTTAATGGCGATTACAATGGTGAAGATCATTTTTCTCTCTGAGGCTTCGTTTTCTTGAAATTCGCAAAAACGTTCAGAAGACTAAGAAATATTGAAAGATGCTGAAAACAGGAAAACCGTCTGTAAGCCGTATTTTTCGTCCGATTTGGACAAATGAGGACATTTTCTGAATCTACACACTCTCCTGAACGCGCCGGTGCTTTTAGAATTACAATATTCGCATTAGTTTAGGAGATATGAGCGTT